>VXAU01000922.1:92572-129449 GCA_013399695.1 Formicarius rufipectus | reverse complement strand
CGCCTGCCCTCCGAATGGCAGCCCGCAGCCCCAGAGCCCGGCCGCGGCGGGCAGGGGCGGGCGGCGCGCAAGCCCATTGGGCACCACCACCGCGACAGCGGAGGTCCCATTGGCCAGTGGAGCTGTCGCTCACCGCTATCAGCCAATGAGGGCGCGGAATCGCGGNTGGAGAATAGGGGTGGGATGGAGGTGTGGGGAATGGGGGGTGGGATGGGGCGCCGCGGCTGGGACGGTGCCGGGCCCGAGGCCGCGTGCGGAGGGCAGGGATGTAGCGGCCGTCCGGAAGCGGGTGGGAAGAGCCCTTGAGGTGCACAGTGAGAGGACTGGAGAGAGTCAGTGTCCTGGACCAGGTCTTGCACTACCCCTATTCCCAGAGGACTGTCTGCCTCTCCTCGCTTACTCCACTCCCATGCAGGGAAGATTCAGAAACAGCCAAAATCTCCTGCAACGAAGTTTATTCTCATCCATCAAGCCTTTACAATATTTTTGCTTCTGTTAAGAGATCAGGATGTTCTTCAAAGTCTAAATAAGTGTAGTTTCACCTTTTCTTGTAAGTGTATATGACATTAATATTATTTTTGTTTCCTTATATACCTCCAAAAATACTTAATGGAGGATGTCAAGAGGAAAATAAAATGTTTGACAGTAATACTTTAAAAAGTGATTTTGTTCTAGAAGAAAGAGTTCCCACTAGATGAATTGATAACACGAGACAATGAGACAAAAAACAAAAAGATTAGGATGAGTAGCTTAATAGCTAAGAAAATAGAGGCTGTAAGATCACGAAGATAAATCAAGCTGAGTCCATGAAGAAAGCAGTGTTTATGTTGGATCTGATGCAAATAGGATGCTAATGGACGTAAAGCTAAAATGCTGTGTGGAGGAAGTCAGCTCAGTGTGATGGCCTTCAGATTTAAACTGCAGGCATTAAGAGAACAAAAAGGGAATGTAGACAGAAGTAGAATGACTAGTGTCTAACCAGCTATATTCTACTATATTAGGTACTGCCTTCCATTCAGCAATCAATCAAGAATGTCACCGAATTAACTGTAACCCTTGTACTCTTTTTGGTTATATAACAAATACTCATAATGGTCTTGCACACTTCAGGCTACTACACTTATTCTGTAATTCCAAAGTTGTCCATAGCTATTCTTATCCCTTGGTAGCACAGGAACCAGTCGATAGTCCCAGTGAGAAACTGTATTCTTGGAAAATGCTTCTATTCATGGGCTGTTAGCGAGACTTTGTTTGCACTAGCACCATGTGACGCAGTCACTGCGGTTATGTTACAGAAAGGGTTGGAATAATACACCCCACATCCACATGAACATATGCTCAGTCAACAAAGCCACTCATATAAATTAGTTTTAAGAAAAATCAGCAACCAGGTATTTTTCCATCAGTCTGGTCTTTTAATTTTCTGCTATCATGAGCCAAATTTGTTTGTATAACTGGCATGTAAAGACTTTTTCCCCCAAGGATTTTGCACTGTTCTTAATCACAGCTATGAAGTCCATCTAGGGGTTTTGGTGGTGGTGGTGGTTTTTTGTTGCTTGGGTTTGTTTTTTTGTTTGTTTGTTTGTTTGTTTTGTTTTGTTTTTGTGTTTTTTTTTTTATTTTGTTTTGTTTTGTTTTTTTGCTTCACTGCACTGGAATCAAAATGGCTGGAAAGTATTCACCTGTAGTAGCTGTCTGCCCACACTGATACCAGTGGTGTTTTAAAGAGTAAGCACATTTTCCTATGTCTGTAACTTTGTCAGATAACATTGCTGATACAGTAATGGCTTAGAGACCAAAAATCATTCAGTGTCAGCTGAGACACAAGGTACATCTTTGAATAAGACAATAGCCGATACATTCCAGCTATTGCCAATGCTCAGGGTTACATCAGATTAAAATAAAAATGAACTGATATAATTCTTCAATTCATCTGTTGAGACAGTGTTTTACAATGCCTAAACTTTACCATTTCCATCACATTCTTGCCCATCAAACAAGCAAGATATTTGAATAGGAACAATAGATGCATAAAGACAGAGTAAATGTCTGATACAAAGAAAATCCCACAAGCCCCAAAACAAGAACACACATACACATGCCCTAAACCATAGGATGTGCCAGTATAAAATACCCCTAGCAAGTCTTCTTTCCTAACAAGCCAAGAACCATGCTGCAGGCTTACAGTCCATGCTGAACCAACTTTTCATGTGTCTTTAAATCAACCAAGAAGAAAAGATCCAGACTGCTTCCAGTCAAACTATTACCAGGCTCATCAACAGCTGTACAGGGGAGATTTAGCTCCCCAAAGATTATTATTATCTTCATTCCCTCTTACCTATAATTAGCACACATACTGTAACAACACTGTGCCATGTATCCAGGAGAGTGATTTCAGAAAAGATGAAGAAAGTATTCTTGTTTTAAAGCAGGATGCCAACTGCTGAATTTTTCACTGTGTTTTTCATCTAGGTTTCAGAGTAATCTCAGGGAATATCATTGCTCTGTAATATTCAGAAGATATTACAGGGAAAGTGAAGGAAAAGCTCCTATCAGAATCTTCATATCTTTCAAAACCCCATGTTTGCCTTAAGTACCGAGACAATTTTTCAAAAGCCACATAAAAGGCATTTTTTTGCTTCTCTTTTCCATTTTAGGAAGATACCTTCTGAGCTGGCATGTGCTTAAGGGAGTTTATACTGGAGGTAACAGGTATTTCTGAATCTTAAATCCTTCTGGGAGACACAGACATCCTTAACACAGCTTCTGGGAGAGGCATACTGAGAGTGGTGGAAATTATACATCACTGCAAGAGCGTGAGAGCAAGGGAGTGATCTCAGGGAGTGGAGCAGTGACTGGCAAGTGTGAAGCAAAGCTACACACATCTCTCCTACTATTATCAATTGATAATGGGTTCACGTCTCAAGGTCAGAAACACGTTTACTTGAGTGTCATGAGCCATGGAAACTGAGAAGTTTTAAGCAGTCACTATACACTTCTCAATCCTAATCCTTATTTTGTTCCTACTTCAAGGTTTTAGAGATGAAAACTCTTCAAATCTGGACATAGCTTTGGTTCTAGGCACTTACCAGGGCATAAGACCATCAGTATCTGCTCCCAGTATATCTACCTGCTTGTTTCATTATTTTTATTTCTCTTTTATCTCCCACTGTCTATGTTTTCTTTGCTGCCCTTTGCCCACTCCACTTAGAATCAAGTCCTTTGTAACTGCCTTTGAGCTATTCACACAGCATGTAACACAAAATAGTGACAAGAAAGAGTGTATTTATCTTCACATATATTCAGATTCATTCCCTGTGTTTCACTTACTTGCAATGAATATACAATTGGCACTATTACATTTGGGAAGAGAGAAGTAACAAGAAGTACTTACATCACAGTAATGTTCTGAAAGAGATGATGACCAGAAAGTATTATCTGTATCCAAAGACTAAAACAACCCCAAGATGCAGCTCTTAAATGCTAAGACTAAGGCTAAAACAGGCTTGCCTTCAGACTTCCAGCATCCCTAGGCAGGAACAGGAACACCACCTGTAGTAAGGGCCACCATGTGAAATGCTGCTGCTATCTGGAGCTGAGCACCTCTGCTGAAGCAGGAGTGGCATGTTTTCTTAGAAAATAGCTGTCTGAAGGTGTGGAGGTGTTTTGTTTAGTTTTTGGCCTCTTTTGCCTTTAAGCAAAGTTCTTGAGAGAATAAGCCACTATTGGAAAAAATAAATATATATGGAATTATTTTTACTGCAAGATTTTTTGACAGGTGGACACTTCCTTCATCAACCACACTCCATCTTCTCACATCTCCCAAATGGTCAATGGCATTTGACCATCATGATCTCCTTAGATCAGCCGCATACTCTCTATCCCCAAGCCTTTCAGGACTTGCCTTGCAGCTGGGTCCTTGAATTCTCCAGGGCTGCTGGTACTGTGTCACTATCCCCACTGCTGGCTTTGCTCACACTCACCAGGGAACAGACTTCCTATTCATGATGACTTTCAAGTCTCCAAATGATCAAGTTATCTTCCAATGACAAAAGGAAACCCACTACTGAGGACTTAACATTGCTGATCATCCAAATAAGGGCCAAACATGTGGTCAAGTGTAAAATTTCCCTTTCTTGTGTCTTCCTTTTCTTGGATATGGGGGAAAGGCATTAAGTAAAGGGCTGCTAGACCTGTGGTCCAACAGTATGTATAATAGGTCAAATTTAATATTTATGAATACTCAAAAATGGGAAAAATTCAGAATTAAGTTTAACATCAAATTTCAGCCACAAGGTATTATAGTACTGTCTTTTTAGTCAAATGCTATTGTCACTGTATTTCATTCAGTGCATAGGATTGTCACTATGAGTAAGGACTGTATAATGAACAAGCCAGGAAACTACAGAAAAGAACCATAAGATTTTCCCGTAAGAACATAGAATATCTTTTTGGATAATTGTCCCTTTTTTCCTGTCAGAAGCCTTTTTGTGATATTGAATAACTCACTTAAACCAGAACCTGCCCATTAACATTACCTTTGTTATAACAAAGTCTTATCTCATCTGGAATCAGACCTACTGCTATGTGCTCATCTCTTCTTTAGGAAAATAGACCAACCACTTGGAACTTTTAAATTATGTATTCTTTAGACATCTGCTCTAACATAAAGGTGAACATTCACATCACAGCTAAAACTGCCAAACCTTTCCAGGCTCCCAATTCAGTCTCAAGTTTTTCTTTCTATTCACCGGTACAGGTAATTCCATTCAATACTTTCCTTTAGCTAGCTAGTTAACCATGTCATACCATACCCCATGACAAGCTGAGTTTTCTCCAACCAGCAACCCTGCCCTATATTGCTACTTTGATTTTGGTTACTTGACTTAGTCAACATCTCCATCTGCCTTCCCCAGTTCATCATCTGGACAAAATCAAATTAGCATAGCTAGGACTAAGCCCAACTTCTTTCACAGGAGTAGGTGAGGAGCTTTGCAGGTTTGTTTTCCCTTTTTTCTGTTTTTAGGCAATTAGTATGAGGACTCTTGTGGACAGATATGTGTGGTTACTATACACCAAAGTGAAGCTGATTGAAATAGTGTAAAATGGTTAATATTACAATAACCTTCCATGTCAAGCATAATGAGCACTTCTAGCATTTCTTTACCTTAATTTAGTTGCCAGTGTCTTATCTATAAAATATCAATAATAACAGCAAAATAGTGCAACACTTCATGTTGCACACACATAATAAAAATAATTCTTCCTAAAACCAGCTTCATGCTAAATCATAGAACTATCTGTCAGGAAAAAAATATGTTTTCAGAATATCTTAGGTACTGTATATTATGTACAGCCATAGTACCTTAAATGGAAAAGGTAGAAACAGGAAGCAAATACCAGTAGCTATTTGAATATACTGATCCTGTTTTATCTACTACCAATCATACGAATATAATAAAAGAAAGGAAAATAACTATTTCATATGAGCAGTTACCTTGCTAAGGATGTTAGGAACACACAAATGTAGTGTATGGTACTTTGACTTATATGATACTTTACTTTTTAAATGAGCATCATCCTCTTAACAAGATAGATTTGAAGCCATTATGATCCATTAAGAAAGTTATAAGTGTCTGATAGTAGAGTCCCTGACATCTTTCTTTTAAGATTTCTTGATTTGGTCTGTATCTAGTTTTGTCTTGTTCTTTTTGAACTGTGTTAAGCATTAATGTCCCTGCCACACTGGTGCCTTGTCAGGTTTTTGCTGGTGTTAATAAGGATACATTTTGACAATACTAATAGAAAAGGCAAATCTGAGGGTTTGGGAACTCCAACCTTCATTTCAGAGAGTCCATTCCTGGGTTGCTTTTACCTCTCTATTTCTCCTACTTCACTATTTCTCACAAATAAAGCCTTGTTCACCACGACCTTTCCTTCTGGGCACAACAAACAGCACTATACTTTATTTGGAGCTTATCATCACTGCTCCCTTACCAGCCAAATGGGATGCTGTTGAGTGACATGGTGGACTCCATAACTACTACTGGGAGATAAATCTTCAAAGCAGAAGAATATTCTCCTGTTAAATAGATTTTGCAGCCTGGTAAGAAGAATAAAATGCATTAGAGAACACATCAGTTTAAGAATTTTAGGGTATGCTACTCTGTAAGCAATATACCCTTAATAAGGATGTTACAGTCTATACATACAACAGCTTATGAGGGCAGAGCAGAGTCAAAATGCTGGAAATAATTATTATTTCTAGGTAGACTTGTAGAACAAATATTTATTTGTAAATGTGTTTTGTTGGTGCAAGAGCTATAAAACAGACTTTAAGAGTTCGCCTATGCTAATTTACATAAAATAAATGTGCATTTACATAACAGTGAGGAATAAACCTGTAAAAACAAGGAAATGTGCAGTTAGCTTAAAAGTGTGCTGCTTAGGTGGCATGGTATTTAAGTAAAATATATGATGCATTTCTGGTTTAATTGTATGTTTCCTTGGATTTGTGAGTCCATGTCACAGCTTTAGTTGCATTTAAAAGCAAGTCTGGGGATGTGAATTTCCTTTGTTGCTTTTGTATCACAAACTAAAATAGAACACAAAACTTAGGCATCATTAAAAGAAAGACAAAGGAAAGGGAACTGCTGGTAGGTCTCAGCAGCTGGGATAATCTCCCATGGGGAGAGGTGGAAACCTTATTCCATGAGTCATGTAATACCAAATAAACAAAGCATTGGAGAATAAATTTTAAGATATGATTTTTTTTTTTGTTCTTCATTGACAGAGGGAGGGCTGCTTGACTTAATGGAGCTTTTCCTTTTTTTAACTTCTGTAGTAGCAGAAAGTATGGACAATGTTACAGATATAGTTTACTTCTCATTGTCATTTAGATTCTTGCTGTAATAGTAGTAGAGCAAGGGCACGAGTAACTTTAGCTACTACACTGTGAAGTAAAACTTTATTTGCAAAATCAAGTCCTCAAGAGTTGCTGAAATTCAGAATCCTCTTAGGCAGTGGCCATCAGTGATGTGGTTACATTGTGGCTCAATTACAGTTCCATAAAAGGTTTTGCACACCCCACTCTCACAGGTCCTGCTATTAAATCCTGTACTTTAGTGACAAAGCTCTGAGGAAGGCAGCTGAGTAAGATGTGTATGCTGGCATGGTGTGCTCTTGGTCTCCAGTGGAATCAGGAGACTGATGGAAGGCAACAAATAACCCTCTTGCATCGGCACAGAGCCTGTCTGTAATCAAACATAATTATGGAATCACTACCAGTCAGAGCTGTTATAGTCTTGCCTGTAATCAAGAACAGCATTATTGCAACATTTATTACTCTCAAAAGTAATCTGAGATTTATGGATCCTTGGAAAGAAAAGCATTGGCAAATCTCTCTATAAGTGTTATTTGCCCATAAAGAGAGTTTTTTCTCTGAGAGATCAGAGCAGTTCCAATGAAGCATATCTTTAGGATAATTTCTTCAGATTCTTCATAGTCAAATGACAAAAAACACGCACATTACTTGAAGAAATTCAAATTTGGAGTTGCCAGCCAGGGAGATGTAGACACACATTATTTCCCTGATGCTTGAGATATAAATGTAACCATTACTGGTACAGATAGAACTACTACAAATAAATAGTGGGAATCAGTGGGATAATACAGAAACTGAACTCTGATGTAATTTCTCAGTTACTGAAAACCCTGGATAAAATACCTCAAGGGGAAGACCTTCTCCTATAGTACTGAGTGCTGGCTTTGGCTCTACCAGTAGACAGTATATCTCTGTTATTTGAGAGGGAATGTTAAACAGAAAATGAATCTGGAAAAAAAAGATTATATGTGAAGTAACTCATTATAAGAAATCTAGAGAAAGGGAGTAAGAAGCACAGTTGGTCATGCAAAGATAGAAGTAGCTGCATGTCTAAATTTTGGAAAGAAAAGGGAAAAAAGATTTTTTTTTCGTGACTTGTTAGCTCACAAAGAGATGGAAAACAGCTGTGTATTCAGAAGTGTACGTGGGTGGGAAAGCAATGGGTGAAGGAAAATGTTGTTATCTTAAAAATGTTACCTCAGAAGATTTGGAAACCCATTAAGAAAACCACCTCAAAGTTCCCCAAGAAAATTGGGTGTTTTCTTCTACAAGTTACATAAGTGATCTGTAGTGTTGATCTGGAGGGCACAAGAGCTGATACAGACTACTCCCCACACCAAGCCTCTGAGGTTAGGAGAGTCAGCTCCTCTGTTTGTGTATATGGCAACAGTTCTGCCAAATACTTTTCAGATACAGCAGCTTTATCAGTGAGAAGGATCTGGGCTGCCATGCAAAGATAATCTTCCCAGTGGTGCGTCAGGTTAAAAGAAGGGAAGAAGGGTGTGATTATCGTTCCAGAGGACTGTAATATGAACCTGTGCCTCCCATTCAGCCAGGTGATGGTTAGATCAAGGAGGCTTCTGCTCTTTACTCTCTTTTCTTCTCTTTCTTTCTTATTTTTCTTCCAGCAAGCAACTTCATAGTAACTTATTTTGTTATGTACATTTAAGATGTCCAAAGCATGAAACAATGTCCCAAGGCACAGTGGTCTTTGGAAATGAATCTCCAACTAGACTACCAGCAAGCAGAGTGTCAGGTGGATCGAGTTCCTTGTCTTGGGCTGTTGGGTATTTTCTGTCTCTGACTGGCATTTAACAAAGATAGGTTTTCACTGAGAACAGTCCAGTGGAGTCTTTTGCCACACTTTCAGCTCTGCTAAGCCTGGTGCCTCAAGATTTTGCTTCCAGCTATGGTCTGGCACACACAAAACTCCAGTCCCTATGAAAAAGTGACCCACAGCTTTGATTGAATAGGTCTTTAAGACAGATTTTGTCCGTTCTATCACTTAAAGGAAGCAGGCCCTCATCTAGTAAAATCAGGTATGTGATCTCCCAGGTCTCCTGAACTCCATTTGTTATTTTTTGTTTGTTTGTTTGTTTGTTTTTCATGGAAAGGACAAGTACAACAAACAGCAGATGGGAGAAGGGCCATCATTTAACCACATTGGATGGTACTTATTCATGGGTCATAATCCAGAAACAAATTATTTGTGTTTGTTTGGAGTTTTGCCTTGCAAATCCAGTAGTACTGATGGAGTTCAGCCTGAAATTTAATACACAAAAAAATACAGAAAAGTAAAGCTGACAAAAATCAAGATTAAACAAGTAACTACTGCATGACAAAAGCAAGATCTCAATCTTTAAAACCAGGCAAATTTCTGTACCCAAGTGCCTTTTCTCACCACAGGCTGCATAAAGGATGGAGCAGAGGCAGCTGCAACCACCTCAGCTTCAGAGATGGGGCTCCCAGTAGTCACTCCTGCAAGAAAACACCTGGCTGACCTTAACGAACATTATTTTCTAGAATGTTCCCTGATCTCTACTGGCAGGGAAAGATACCCGCCTTGTAAGGGAGAACAGAAAGAGTTCTCAAACAGCACATGGTTTGACTTATAAAAGCTTTCCTTAAGGGCAGAATTAATTATCTATCATAAAGATCTATTATATATTCTGTTTATACAATTATATAGTATTATGGTTAATTAGTTGTGGTATAGACTCCTGAAGCAGAATCTGGTTAGAGAATAAACAAAACACTCAGTCAGCTGTGACGGTGGTTAACAACTTGCACTTTCATATCACCTTTCAGTCTTAACCCTCTTGAAATGATTCATATGTTATGCAATCCAGTGGGCTTCAGCTTTGTTTTTTTGGTGGGTTTTTTTGGTTTATATAAAATTATAATATGCTGATCAGAAATGGTTTGAGATTTTCACACCTTTAAGAGATTTATTTCAAAATATTCCTTAACCTTTAATTCAATTATTTTCTCACCTGTTGGTTAATCATGATCCTATTGTGTCTGACATTGTATATACACAGAACATAAGTACTTTTCCATCCCCTTTTCCTGTTCTGTTCTAGGCAGTTCTGACTAGCAGCAGTGGGAATCTCTATCTACATAACTATCCTAAAAATAAGGATGAAATCCTGAGTGTGAAAAGGTATTGATACAAGTGTGTAATACTGCATAGGTTTTGTTTTAAAACTATATTTTTACAGTATTTTTATGCTATGAAATGAGCTGACATGCCACAATATTAATGTCTCAAACCATCTGACATCTTTCAACTCAGTTATTGTCATCACATTATTTAGCACAAGTCTTATGATTGTGTATATGCTGCTATAGGTGTCTGGGAAATTTCATTAGTGTCATTTGAGTAGAGCTGAAAACATAAGTTACTATTATTTGTTGTATTATGGGATATTGTACTCATCATTGTGCACACCCAAAAAGGTACTCCTTAAAGCCAAAAAAGCTTGCAATATTTATAAGGGAAACTAAAACAAACAAACAAACAAAAACAAAAATGAAACCAAACCAACCAACCAAAAACCACACAAAAACCAAACAAATAAACAAACAAAAAACAGGAAGAAGGAAGCAAGAGTACATATTTAGTATAAACTAGATATCTGTATTGTAAAATGTAGCACACAGTATATTTAAAAATCTGCAAATGCATTAAAATGACCACTTGCCACTGAAAATGTCACAGCCAGATATTAATCTGTTTCCTGAATACATCGTGAACATAGTGGAATTTAAGATAACTCTGAAGGAAGGCTTTGTAGTTTTTTTGGCTTTTTTTTTTTGTTGTTTTGTTTTGTTTTTAGAGTCTATTTTGGGGATAGCTGTCTAGAAGAAAGCCTGAAAGGTATATATGAAAGAACTTCTGGGAGACAGAGATGTTTAGGCAACTGAAAATGGTATTGTCTGTGTGGCACAACAAACTGCACTTTAAGACACAAGATAAGATTATTAGATGAGTTCCCAATGGATGCTCCTAATTTATATTCAAAATGGCACTAAAGGGTGATGCCAGGAAAGGATACAGAGACAGGCTGATAAAATCATAGAGAGAATTCAGGAAAGTTATCTTGACTTCAGTGTTTTAGGCTCAAAATGGAACTGCGTATGGGCAATAAAAAGTGGAGAACTTGCATTGTAGAGATGGCAGGTGCATTGACACAGTCACAAGGAATCACCTAAGAAAACACACAAGTTGACTAATAAGAGGTAAGAAAAGAGCCTGATGAGATACCTCTTCAAAGTCAGGAGGGAGATCTCCCAGGGATGAAAGAAAGGTTAAGGAATTGGCAGTGGTTTGAAAAAGAAAACAAGAAAAGATGGAGAGTCAAGGTAGGATAAGATTTCAGAGTCACAGCATAATCAATAACATCACAGGCCATGGGGATGGAAGGAGTCCTGAGATTTAGTCACATCACTAATAATGACCTCAAAAGATCTGAATGAAGTGTACACAGTGAAAATTAAAGATGGCTTGGGAGAAGGTGAAGTTGGCAGAAAGCCATCTGAGGTCATAGTTTCAGGCAATGTATTATTTTATTTCAAAAGTTATAGTCAGGAGGAAAACTCAGTAGAAATGAGAGCAAAATTAGGTCAAATGTAGGATTTTGAAAAATACAGATGAGACAGATACCGTTCTGTTTTCTGGGATGTCCATGAAGAGTTAAGACAAACAAAGAACAAGGAAAAACCTGTAAACAAATAGAAAATTATAAGATTACTGGTAAAGGAGGAGAGATAAAATGAAAATTTGGTAAGAATTGCCAGGAAAAGGGATTGGAAGTGAGAGGGAAAAGTGGGAGAGTGAATGAAAGGAGAAAGAACATGGATTTGTTGATGAGGTCTTCTCTTGATAAGGAAAAAACTGATAAAATGGATAAGAAGAGGTAGAGGTGTGTGAAACTGATTTCAGGAGAGTATAATTTAAATTAAATGTTTGTATTTACAAATTAAATATATTTTTACCTTACAAATATGGAAAAGCCATTACATAATTTGAATCAATGTGACATATGCATAAAAATTTAAAAACCTTTTCTTTCTGTCTAATGCTAGAAGTGTAAATAATACTAAGATCCTTGGACAGTGACAAAAAATTAAATGTTATCTTGAATTTGTGTGGGAACTGGTTATTTTTCAAGCAGTCATCAGTGTCAATTTTTGTCTTCTGCCACTCAGAAAATGTGTCTGTGTAGATGAAAACAAAATGACATTTTCAAAATTGCTACACCCTAGTAGACAGTAGCATTGGAGTTAACACAAAGAGATTTTGAAAATAAAATCAGAAATCCTATTTCTGTGTTTTATGCAAATGAAAGTCCACTTTTGCTGTTAGTGTTTTGCCAGCTCCCAGGTATTTCCCCACTCCCTCAATAGTCCTGTATATAAACAGCCTATAACTGCTGTGGAAATGTCATTTTGTGCCATTATCTGCTTATCATTCTTACATTACTATAAATTAAGCTTGTTGCTGCTTAATTTTAGCAGTGACATGGTCAGACACCCGGGGAAGGGAAGATTTAGAAGTTCACCTTGTCTATCCAATAGTCTGAAAAGCAGGAACATGTCATCCAGTGAAGGTTTAAGTCCCCAGGTCAAATAGCTTTCCTTCTTTCAAGCTGCAGATTTACTAAGAGTTCTCATTTACAAGTTCCCCTCAAACAGTTCATTACATTTAAATTCCTGTATTTTGTTGCTCTTTGCCATATATACAAGTCAGCTATGTGAAATAACACTAAAAATATTCCACTTTATTATAGGCTAATAAATAATTTAATTGGCATTAATTTTATAGAAACACTCAAGAACTTGAATAGCTGTACAGGAAGGATGAACCACCATGTAAAGAATAATTATAAAGTTCATGAGAGCAAAGATCCCACTGGCTGAGCTTTTGCAATAGTATTTTAAGTAATGTATTTAGAAACTGTGATATATAACTAGTGTGATCTCTTTGATCCTTTGATCCAGGCATTGGACTTGATGCATGGAATGTACATTGCTGTGACATCTGAGCACCATGTTAATACACTCCTCTTGCTTTTAAATGTTCATAATAGGCAGGTAGGCTTTTTGTACTGGTGTGTTGGCTTTAACTGTGTCCATTGTCCAATATGATCTTTATGAGGATGTCAGTGTTTGGAAAATCCCTGATTTGGCCAGAGCTAGCATAGCCTTTAGCAGCCCAGCTGGATCTCTCAGTTCACATGGGCTCTTGGAGCTGCTGGCACACAGCTCCGCAGACACGGAAGCAAAAAACAACTTGGTTTGCCTCCCACTGCCTTTCTACTTCAGTGCAGGGGGAAGGAAAGATATTTAGCACTGAAACTAGAGAAAGTTCAGGTAATAATAGCATTTTAGAAATAAATTACGAAGATACACATATTTCAGGCAGTTCCAACCTGCTCCTAAATTACAGCCTGTAGTGCCATCACTCCCCTACACGCTTGGTAGAAAAGTACTGGGCTGAGCCTATGTATAAACTAAAATCTAACATGTTCAAAGAGTAGAATAAATTAAAAGTACAGAACAAATTGTTAAATACATTAAGGTTTAAGATGTACAGCACACTCACAAGCATGAAGCAGCAGCTCCAAAAACAACATCATCCTCCAACATTGCAGCATATATGGGTAAGCCTGTATTCAAAGGATTCTGCAGAAAAAAGAAACTTGAATCTTTAGGAAAAAAACATCGATTATGTAAGGACACTATTACAAAGTCCTATGGATTCAGAAAGAATGGGAGTTGCTTAATATAATTATATGACAGACTTTTAAGAAAACCAAGGAAGTTAGTTGATGTGCCCTATTCTGTTACAGATCAGCAGTTTGGAAAGAGAAACCTTGATTTCAAGCAACTGTTATCCTATCTAAATAATAATGGTACATCAAAAGTCTAATAATAGTCTATGCTTTATTTGAGGAGTAAACTTCTACAAGAAATTAATTAGATTATGAGAGTCAGAATTACAAGTTGTTTTATATTCACACATCTTATTTTCCTCCTGAGTTACTGAGCATATGAAATACACAGAGAAAATTCATAGCTATTTGCACCAATAAAACATGCCAATGGATTTCTACGAGATGCTTTTTCATGCTTTCCTGAATCAATCCTAAATGGTTCAAATTATGTATAATTTCTTAGAACACATCTTTCGTGCTGGTTACAGTACATTTACTCTGGAAACGCAAAGAAGACCCACCTAAGACAGTTCAGCCCTTTTGAAATGTTTATTTATGAGTATCCTTATTGCTGATAGTACATACTCTGTATTTGCCCTTTTGCCAGTTTTTTTTCTGAACAGCTCTTTCCTGTCTCTCAGTCTATATTATCTTCCACTTCTTGTGTGGGACTAATACTGCTCTACACACAGTTTACTTGCGTAGATTAACAATGTGAACACAATGTTTGCTGCACCTTGAAGTAAGTCATCACTCTTCCATTGGTGTTTCTACAGTCATATCTAGAAGATGACAGAGAGCTTTTATCACAATCCTTTCTTGCCTTAAAAAAAATCCTTTAGAGGCCCACCCACCTGGCCTCATTCCTGTCCTGGAATGGTGTTTCCGTCTTGAAATAAAATGCTTTGCATGAAATTATTTGCTTAAAACACACATGACATGTGTGGGTTGACACACTTAGAACCACAACTGCAAGATGAGATTAGACCTCACTCCATAGAAACTATCAAGACTGGTTTCAAAGGAGTGTTGCGAGAGGCAAAAGTTTGTTTTTCTAATGTAGGAAAATTAGAACAAAATTCATCCTTGCATTGGGCCTTACTCCATAAACCTTTGTTAAGATTGAGATGGCTTTTTTGTAATTAATTTCTTGATGAAATTGTGTGTCCTTTTCACAACTGTCTCTCAAATAAGTTGGACAGATCATAAATACAAAATCTATACACTGTGAGAGACAAAATAATCTATGACACTACCTGAATAACAGTGAAACTGAAGGATGAACCTGCTCCATGGGTTTTTCTGTAAATACATCATGGGCATGAAATTCAAGCACAACATGAGCCCTTTGCACAGCACATAAGCACACACACAGCTGCAGTCCAGCTCACTGCTCAGTCATTGTGATGGATTCCTGAAGTTCAAGGATAGGGATCAAGTGCTTGGGTTTCTCCCTCTCCCTGCAGGAGGATGTGGTTCCCCCTTACCAACCAAAGACTTGTCTGGGCTGGCACATAAGAGCACACAACAATGTTAAGGACTATTTCTAAAAAGAGTAGGAAGCTAGAAAGGATTCCTCCAAGCAGTGAAGCTCACCCAGCCAATGCAGCACCAATCTACCACCTCTTGCAATGGGACTGAACCCAAAAATTCTTTCCTACCTCACTAGCAGTACTTCTCACCCCAATTAAAGCAGCTGCATATCACCTGTTATCAAGAGAGTGATTGCTGGCCAGGAAACATGTGTTATTCCTTTCTGGTTTTCAGTTTTAATTTTCTCCTGCTGTGGAGAGATAAAATAAATTCCAATTTAGCTTGACAATCCTGCCTGAACAGGTGTGCTGTAAGAATACCACTGTGGTTGTCAGCTGGGTGAATGTTTTGGATTATTATAGTAATTATCAAAAGTACTGGGTTTAGTTTCCCCCCATTTTAATTTGCATCAGATTTTCCAAATAATTTCAGCTGTCTTATTTCCCCCTAGATATATAAAGCTGGAGGAGGAAAGAAAAAGGCTTATGTCTCCTTTGATGCCATACCTGGTGCTTGAATGATGCAGAATGTGGGAGCTCTGTGGCCAAGACCTTCCTCTTCATGAGATTATTTGAATTGACATTTTTAATTTCCTACCTGGACTAGTCCTCTAATTACCAAGTCATATTCCTTTTCTGGCTGAGGTACCCAGCCACTGGTCCTGATATCAGTGTTCTTTGTGTATGTAAGTAAACATCCAGGGTGGAGCAGCACCTCCAAGGGCAGGGTGAAGGGTAGGAGGAGCTCAAGGTCATCATCCTGAAGGTGTCCAGCTGCATTCTCCTCTGTCCTCCTTGGCTGGGGAAGGAAGGCAAGAACCAGTGCCTCTCCTTCTCTTTGTCATCCTTCTTTCCATCCCTTTGCTCCTTTGGCAAAGGAAAAAGCTGTGAAGACCAGAAGTAAGGAATTTGCATCTTACAGGTCTGGGTTCTGACTGACTCATATGCATTTCATGAAGAGGGAGGATGGAAGAGTTGCTGCAGAAGAAACAGAGGGAGATTCAGTTCCAAACATTCTGTCTCCCAAGAGTGGAGGATCCCTCCAAACTTAACCCAGGTTCTCACATCTCAGTGAGTGAAGCAGCACGACCAGGCAGTGGGGGGGAATGTCCACCTCCAAATTTCTGTGAGCTGAGAGCTTTGATTCCTCTTGTTCTAGCTACTTCTAAATAAAATAAGCAATTTCATGTCAAAAGGAACAACTTATTCAAATTGGGACTTCTCCAGTTTTTCATAATGAAAAAATGCAAAAGGAAACATTTTGGGTCAATCTAAACAAATCGAATTTACTTTTTCTGTTCAGCAACTGATAAAAAAATTGCATGGTTCTAGTTACACTGATATCACTCAACAATTTTTATAAGTACAGCAATGAATTTGCACTCTTTCTAGGGTTAGTACAGGAAAAAAAACCCTGGGATGCAAAAGTACATCTAGATGATTTCTCTCTGTTAGTACCACCTGTGTCAGTTAAATTAGACCATCTGTAACATCCCTGTAACCTACAATTTCTAAATTCCCATCCAGCTACACCCATGCCACACCTTTGTTCCAGTAGCATTAGATAGGATTAGGTGAAGAAGGAATTGAGTCTTTGAGGCTAATTAAAATACTGTTGATGATGACCAGGAAGGTGAACTTCAAAGCTATGGGTAAAGAGATTTAGGGGCTCAGTGTGGGGTAGGGTTGCCCTGGCTTCAAGCTCCTGAAGAGAAAATTGCCTTAGGTTCCTCATGGCAGTGAATCTGTGAGCTAAACACAGAGTGAAGTATAGCTGCCTTGGCTTCCCCAGGAGGCATCCATCCTCTCTTTTCTCTGGAGGTCCTGTCTTCTCAGTCTGGTGCTGCTACATCTTTAATAAGATCAATAATCTTTCTCGGCCTTAGCAGCTTCATGAATTCTGATTAAGCTTCCAGACAGTGGCTATGTATCAAGAATAATAGGCAAGAAGAAGACTTTAGTGTCTCAATCCATGAGGTATGATAGTTTCTTCTTTAGGTAAACTGTTATTGATTTAATCTTGGGTTTTCTCAGCATGGCCTCTGTAAACAAAGTGCTAGCATGCAGTACACTTGCTGTTCATCTCCTCTTCCCTGCAGACCAATTCTTTCTGTGGAAGACTTAGTTTAATTGTTCCATGACTACTAATGTGTTTAATTAAGGCTCACGTGGTTAAGTCTTCAATGAGAAAATGAGATGTGCTTACAAGAATTAATATAGTAAGAAATCACAAAGATATAGTCAGGAACAAAAAATTGGAGTGGTCTCTAGCACTGCTTTTCAACCAAACACCAGTGTGTGAGCTTCTGCACATCATTAAAATTCAATTAAGTGTTTTGGGGAAAAAAGCCTGACACTGACAGTATTCATCATCTGACCACAGGAAGCTGTGCTGACAAAAATTCATAAAGTGGAAATTGGAAACCCATACTCTGAAGCTTTCCTGTATTAACAGTTTAATGTCCAACTATGTAATATATAATTTATGAGAATTGTCTGATGTGATCTAGCCTTGCATATTTTGCAATTATTCTTGTTTAGGAAGAAGTGAAGACCAAAGTATTATCTCTGATTTCTGAAGCCATTTTTTACAATTTTTGAAATATACATCCCATGGTAGTTTTCCAAAGACCCCACTTTGCAAAATTCAATTTTCAGTTCACACTGGTGGGTTCATTTGGGCTCAGTTCTTGGCCATCATTTTCTTTTCGAAGACAGGGAAATTTTCAGGGAATTAGAAATTTGGGGTGGAGAATGATGCAATTGTGCAGAAACATAAGAGAGAATTATATTGTTGGTTCACTGTATTTTATGAAATTGTCATCTAACTGCAGTTCTGGAATGACTCCTCTTGTCAACTTTTGAGATTTCATGTAGCCAAAAACATCAACGAATTTTATTGCCATATGCTGAATGTTTTGTTTTCTATGGTCTTGTATATAGTTCATGTTCTAAAAGTGGATTTTTTTTTTTTTGTTTTGATTGCTTATGGTCCTTCTGTGACTACAATAATATCTAAGCATCTTGGTTTAGCAACTTTATGGCATTTGTATATTTAAATGTTTTCATTTCTGTTACTCCTCTGAAATGCACTATATGGAAGAACATTCTTTGTAAATCCCATTTTTGTTTTCTTAATATCTACTACTAGTCATAAGTATCTACTCCATTAGGAGCCGGAAGACATACAATACATGCCAAAAATACCATATTTGTGAGTAAACCTATAGTAGAACAAGGAGAAAAAAAAACATTACCATGCTTTATTTGGGAAGGAATCTGTGACTTTTAAGAAACAGAAAGGGAGGAGAGTGGCCAGAGAGTATTAAAATATTGACTAGGCTAACAGACCATACCTTACTGTCTGAAAATATGCAGGAATGCAAGGAGAAGGAGCAGTCAGTGAGCCCTCTGGTAGCTGCCATGGAAAAGGTGACCATGTCCTTCAAAGCAGTTACCTCTGCAGTTAGATTGGAAAACAGATATCCACAGCCTTGGGGAATAGCTGGCAGCAGGATAAATATTCCACAAAGACAAAGGTAGGGGAAATTGAATCCAGAAACAGGGAAACAAAAAGTAAATGGAAAAGACTCTGATAAGGAAAAGTGAAAGAGTAATAAGTGTGTGGTGACTAATAGAGTTGGTTTTTTGTTTTGGGGTTTTTTGCTTGTTTGTTTGTTGCTTTTGTTTTGTTTTGTTTTTTTCCAAGTTATTTCAATAAAGATGCAAAACCTCCCTCCACTAATTTCTATTTGCATTTTAGAGTAGTTAGACAGCTTGAACTCAAGGTATCTAGAAGAAGACTAACCTGCTTCTGGTCAGTTCAAAGGTGACATGGAAGAATATTCAAAACATGTTTGGTAAAAGAGTAAACTCCACTGAAATTTACTTTAAACTTTCCCCCACTGTTGCTCCAAGAACTGCTCAAGATTGCTGTAACTGAAAAACAGAGGTGGTGGTGTGGGAAAGCTCCATTTTAGGGTACTTAGTATTACATATGTAGGTACTTTTGTATTGCCTTTTTTTAAATAATAATAACAATAACATTTCTGTTGGTTATCTTGGTCTTTCATAGAGCACGAAAAAAACCCTTAAAATCTTAATTGTACAAGCCTGAGTACTTATCACTACTTCAAAGTTACATTAGAAGAGAATAACTCCATGACTCATGACCTGGTGGCATTCTTACAGATCCCAGTGTGACAACAGGTGGGAAGTGCCAGAAAGGTCTATAACAACACCATAGACAAAGAATAGGACCTAAATCTGATCAGCACACCATTAACTTCAGTGGACTCATACCTGCAAGAACTCAGTTTATGGTGCATGAGCACAACTTTGCTTTTTTTTTTTTTTTTTTCCCCACTAATTCCACACACAGAGACTAAACAGCTTTGCTAGTTATGCCATGGTGCTAAGTAAAGAAAATGTCCCACTTTGTCCTTTGTAAAGATTCCTGTGTTTCCAGCTTAATCTAGCTTGTGCTGCTTTCCATATGCAACAAGGTTTAATTACATAGAAGTCAAGATGAAACTGGAGGAGCCCAGTAACTATGGAGATTAGAGATCCATAATATAATACTATTTGTTTATAAATTATCCATAGCCTGCATATATTTTGTAAAAGGGAAATGGGCAAGTGAGATTCAGGCAGCATACTCAATTACTTTTTCTAAAATCATATGTGATTATGTTTTCTGTGGGTGACCACCTTCTCATTAATAATGTTATTTTCAAATTGTTCGATGCAGAATTAAGGGAGATGGCTGTTTAGAGGAGAAATATACAGCTCCTCAACACAGAAGGCATATAGGAGTCTTATAAAGCTACATATATCAGTCTTATGAAGCTACATTTGAAGGTTGTATAGTGAAAAGTGCTTCTTCTTTGGACCTTAGTAGGCACTACCAGCCTGTGTTACGTCTCATGGTGTGATTAGGACAAAGTTCTGAAAGCATGTGTACCAGACAATTCATGTTCCTACTTCTTTTTTCAGTTAAAACATCCTCATCGTGAAGCTCACAAATGGTGGCAGTCGTAATTTGAAGGCTATCTCAGACAGTGATGGTGAAGCACCTGGAGGAGATTTCAAAACTTTAAAGTTTCTTTTCCTTTTGGATAGCTAAGACACTTCTTGACTAAACACTGTTTATCTTCCTCTTTGCTTTTAAAGCAGCAACTAATCAGTTTTACTGAGAATATTTTCCACAGGTAAGTCAATAGACAAAATTTAAACTCTTCACATGCTTTACTAGTCTGTTAACTTTTAGCTTGTAAGGAAAAGAATCGCTTGTCATTGAAATAGCTTTCAATGCTTTGTTCTAGTTTGTTTTCAAAATTACTCTGATAAAAATGAATATTAAAAGTGGAAAAGATATTTTACATTATTTTACAGTTTTAAGTAATGCAAACCCAGAAATGACCTGTTTTATGTTTCATTCCATGTTGAGTTTTTCTTTCAATTTGGAATAGTAATTAAAACAAACCAAACGAAAACAAAAAAAAACCAAAAATGCAGTATCTGTCTCTACAACATTTACATATATAAAGGCAAAGTATGAAGAAGTAAGTGCAATTTCAGAGGAATTTATGGTAGTGTTTCAGTATATCCAGAGAGCAAATGAATGTAGGAAACTAGATAATATCCTTGAATAGAAGTATTGTTATCTGGTCTGCATCGAGAAGCTAAGAGGATAACTGATTTTATGACAAATCCCACTTTTGTAGCAATTACATAATTATTATGAAATTGCCATAACAAATCCCTGGTTTATGATTTCACTAGAACATTCGGCATCTCCTCAGCTTGAGTCTGTGCTTGTTGTGCTCTTGCAGTGAAGTCCTACTTAGACACAAGGGGCACATGTTAGCATTTCTGTCTCTAGAAAATTCCAACTTACTGTGTTTCCATTTGAATCACGGAGCCACCTCAGAGCATCCAAGCTGGTTTCCCATTGAAGGAAACTAAATCAGAGCATGTGGTGTGGAATCCAGGGGACATTCCCCTTGGGCAGCATTACTGGCTGTAGTATGGACATGGCTAATGAGAAACATTACTTCTCTGAGTGTTAACAAAGCATAGTACCCTGAGTGGCATCTTAAACTGATGTCCATTTAAGAGGATGGATAGGGCTCAGGATTTTCTGAAAACATCCCATCCTCCACAGATGCAAACATCCTGTACGAATTTCAAACCCAGCTATTCCATTACACACTGCTTACATGCTCCCTTAGTAAGCAGCAGATTGATTTTAAGTTGGCTCTGGTGGATATCAAAGTGCCTGAAGGCATTGCTCCTGGTGGGATGTGAACATTTGCCCACGTCCCTCCAGCCAAGGAGCAGTACTTCCACCACGTGCAGGGACTGCACGAGTCTGCCTGAGGCATGGAGGGAGCTGCAGTGTTGCTGTGGTGAACCCAAGCATGCAGAACTTGTTTGCCCATGCCATCAGGTTTATTTCATTCCTCACTCCAAGCAACACATGGAAACATTTGTTTTCCAATGGTATTTGACTATGAACAAACTGTAGGCAGATGATCTTTCTCAGGGTGTTTTATTCTTAAAACCTTCAATTCATTATAACCTGCCTCTAAAGGCAGAGCATGTACCCTTCTGCTACGGAGGAGGAAGGCAAGGATTTAACCCTGAGGATCAAGATCCCCTCATTGAAAGCCATCAGACTTCTGCTGAATGTGAACTTTGGGAAGGGATGCTCTGGGATGCGGAAAGTTGCGTCCTGAAGGCTTCAACCTCTGATGGTCCAGGTGGGGATTTGCTGAAATTCAGCACAGCTCCTCCTTTACCTGCACACACTTTTTCCAAAAGAAGGCAGTCAGCAAAAAAACAGCAGATGCCACGTCCTCGTCTTGGTGTACACCCAGGACACAGTTTGTGTATCTGAGGCAAGAAGTAAGTCTTTCTGACCCCTGAATTAAATGTATAATTAATAGCAACTGTGAGTTAGGAGACTGTATCCAGGAGAAGCAGAGTTCAGATCCAGCAGGAGCTTGGAAATGGGATCAACAACCAGTCATGGGAGCAAAATTTTGCCTTCATAATCAAAAAAAGCTCCTGGCTCCCAATTGATCTTGCTTCCACTGAGATCAATGATCACTGTCTCCAGGATGAGCAGGTGAACCCAGCGAGGGGCTGCAGGCTCCAATCTGTGGCAGCAAAGCAGGCAATTAGCAGAACGTGCTGGCCTACAAAGCACAGCTCCTACATTGGCTGCCTTTTAGTGGCAGTAACAGCCACTTTGCTGAGCTTCTGGAAATACTCTAGATGCAGACTGTTCCCCCCAAAGCAGCAGAACTCCATGTTATGCTTAGCATTGCAATCTCAATGCTCTTTTAGATTAGAATAAAATGGCTTAATTGTCTAGGTTTAAAAAAAGAAAATCAACCTTAGGACAATATGAACTCAGCTCTTGCCCCGAAATCTATCATTGTTGGCTTGAACTGCCATCCCACCTGGGCTATCAGCAGCACTGAGATTCAGCTGTCCCAGCAGCCCAGTAGTTGAAACCATTGTGAAAAAGGTACAGATGACTGTACCAGCAAAATTCTCAGATATTTTCTAAGAGTGGAGAAAAGGTGAGATGGACTTGGCCAGAAGTGGAGATGAGATGCAGTTGCAGGGCGTGCACTGTTGACTGGAACATACAAGATGCAGACAGGCTCTTTGGCAGGCAGCACACACACAGACAGCACATTTTTAAGAAGAATGGAAAGCAGCCACATTTTAATAGACTTTCTCTCTGTCCTTTTTTTAATCTTACTTCAAAGATGAGGTCAGGACAATTCCTTTTGTCTGAGCCTTGTTCTTGAAAATATCTAAGTCATTTAGACTATAAAAAAAAAGGTAGAAAAATGTAGACTACAGAAAAAGAGCTGGACGTGATCTCCTATCATGATGGATCACTGTTCTTGACCAGTTTCTGTCAGCAATTTCATTACGAGGATTTTTTCCACATTTGACACTTGAAGTCAGTCATGGGGTGAGGGAGAGAGAAGGGGAGTGAAGAGAAAGCAGTAATCAAAATGATAAAAAGTTTGATGCCTGCAGTGTCTGTCTTTAAATGACAAGAAAAAGATAGTATTGTGTTTTCACACTAAGTCAGTATTGACATTTTTATAAAGCTTTAAAGCATACAAGCGGGTTTTTTAGTTAAGATGGGAAAACATTTTAAATTGAAAATGTGAATTTAATCCTCTCAATTAAATATAAAATATTTAAATACTTAACCTGATTGCTGCCAACTGCAATTTCCTATAATAAGGAATTATGAGGATAAAGAACAGTTCTGAAAGGCACACGGTTCACATGAAACCAGCAAAGATCCAAGTCTGGAAACTGGAGCTTTGTCTGTGTATGTAGCATCTTCCTCTTCACACAAATTAAAACTGGGAAAATTTCAAGTACTATTTTTTTTATGTGGCATTTAAAAAAAATTATTTTCTTCATGTAGAGTATCTGGTGACTGTGTTATTAACAGTAGATATGACAAAATGACAAAGATTTTCAGCCAGTAGAGTCACATGAAGCATCTGACATCTGATTTAAAGAAAATTCATTAAGAAAATTCTTCTGGAGAAACTGAAGACCAATCTCACTCAATCTAGAATTCACTCTTTGTGATTAATCACCTTATGTATATCTACATACATACATAATATATATCCACATGCTCTGTATATGTTCCTTTTACATTAATTTTGTTAAAAACTTTAGGACAAATCCTATTCTTAGTTATGATGGAGTAAATCTAACTTTGCTGAAATACAAGTTCATGCAAAAATATTTTTCCTCTCACAACTGCTTTTTTGTTTTTGTCTGTGCATAATCTATTGCTGTGTTGAGGACACGATGTAGGCACCAACTGGCAACTGAGCAGTTATGTGAACTCACAAGGCTGTTTTCTCACGCATTTGGAAAAAGCAGCAGATTGAAAGGTTCTGGTTGATGGCCTACAACTAAACACTGTATTCTGAATTCCACCTCAATCCATTTGAGGATGCGGTCATTATAAATTAACATCCTCTATATCTCTCCTATGTGAACTGCAGTTCAATTCGTGAGTGAAACTGTATCTCCAGAATTAAGTTTTATTTTTATCTTACTTTTCCCTTAAATGCTGCATATTCTGATTTCCTCCTTCTCCCTCCTTCATGGCTGGCAACAGACCAGCTCTTTCATTGTATTTGGAGCAAAGAAACTGCCCACTGAATCATCCCAAGACCACATTGTCAGGTCTTAAACACTTTTAACAAATCAAAATACTTATTAAAAATAAATTAATTCCTGTTTGTAATACAGCCTTCCACTGTTAATGACAGGTCTGATCTCTGCAGACCTAATTCATTGGGAGAAAAGTAGAAAAAAGCTGAGATAGACAACTTCATCCTGTTCCAGGCATGTTGCTGGAGCTGTCTCTGGCAGCAGCTGGCTCCCTGTATAGACAGCCAAATGAAGAGAGGACAAGCCAGAGGGTTATTCTCATCTTAACACTGGACAAAGAGCTCCTCTTTCCCTTCTCTCCTCCCAGCAGATGGAAACTAGGATGACTGGGATTGTAATTAAGCACATCAGCATGGAGGAAGCAGAGAAGAGAGAAGATTTGTGTCTGAGAAATTCCCCGCTCAGACTTTCTGGCCTGAGCCAGCATACCAGCAGGCACTTGGGAAAGGCACCTGTAAGGCCAGGTTGGATGTATCTGGGACAAAAGGCTCAAGGGAAGAAATCCTCAGATAAGAATCATCCCTCTTCTCTGCGTACCTCAAATTTCATCATCCTAATACTGTAATAAATATTGTGGAAGAGGCTTTCTCTAGATCAGAGGAGTTTAAGATCAATAGATACTTATACGAGGGGGAAAGGTAAACAGAGCAAGACAACTGTTGCTGAATTACTGTGTTCACAAAAACATTTCTGTGAGCTATTGCAAAGTAGACCCTCAGTATTTTTAAAAGTTAGAGCACAGTGGCAAGCTGCCACCTCTTCTATTTTTTATTTTTTTTCCCTCTCTGATGAAAAACATAGGACATTCTAATTTCCAATGTCATCAGTGCTCTATATTAAATCTCACTGTGGGGATGCCTTCTCTAATTTTCTATCGTTCTGGCAATGCCTACAGTGGTCCAGTTGGCTGAGATGGTTTTGCACAGATTACCTGTTCTGTTACCAGTTTTGGAGAAAGTCCTAAAAGAGTGCAGACTGTTTTCTTGGAGACTGACAAATTACTGGGTCATGATCTCCAAACTACAGTGATATAACAGAAGTGGATGGTGTTTCAAAGGATATTTTTTTTCAGCATTATCTTCGTAGTTTGTTTTTGGGGGGAAGAAGAATATTAGTTTGTGGATGAGCCAAAGTAACTCTCTGAAGTAAGATGAGGCAGTAGGTGCCAGAAAGGCCTTGTTCAGTTAATTGCAATTTATCTAAAAACACAATAACCTATTTGCAAATTTCCAAGTAAGATTTTATCCTTTCCTTGAATTAGCTCATCTGCGTAAGAAGGGTGTACTAGGTGGCTTTTATTCTTCCTAACTAACAATTACTTTTATGTTGGAGAAAATAATCTTTGTACAGCTAAATTGCTGTTGCCAAGGACACAGTGGGAACACTTTTCCTTCTCTGTGCTGTGAAGGCAAGACTATATAAACCAATCTAAATCCAAAAACTGCTTTTTTGAGACACTGTGCATGTATTTTTATAAATAGACAGAGACTTCCATTGCTACAGGACACCCTTGCAGAGCAAGTCTTATCTGACTTCTTTTTGATGTCTGTGGTGAACAGGTGAGTCTTGAGATGACTTCTTCCAGGAGTCTGCTTTTAGCATTATGTCTGACATCTCCCCTTTGGTCTAGGTAGAGCGAGTGGCTCAGGCAATCTTCCAATACTGGTAGATCACCAGAAGATGAGTTTGCTCAGGTTAAAAAAAGGCAAGTTGTTTTCCAAGAAGACAGAATAGAACTTCAGCACCACCTCACATGCTAAGAGGAGTCGTGTCAGGTATTTGTCATCACGTGGCTGGTCATGGAGGAGATGGGAGTGGAACTTGGTCAAGTCTGTATTGCTTTTACCCACAGTGTATCTATTTTCAACTTCCTTTCCTTTAAGGACTACCACCCTGGAGATGCCTATCAGGATATGCTCCATGCTAGAAACCACCTGTCCAGTCCCAGCTGGATGGAGCAGAGTATCTCCCAGGAGGCATTGAACTGATGTTTCTGAAATAGGACACAGCTTTCATCTGAAGAAGAGACAGCCATTGGAGGTGGTGGTGAAGAAGGTTAGTTTGAAAAGACTGGAAAGTCTTAAATATGAAGGTGAACAGTTTTGAACAAATCACAGTGTTGTGGAAAATGGCTTTATTCTTAGAATTTCAGATTTCTACAAATCAATAGCTAGAACAACAGTGTGCTATAAAAAATTTCACATGGGATTAACTGCAACATGAAATAATTTAGCTAGCTAGCCTCTAAGTAAAGAAAAATACATAAACCATCTTTGTTCATTCACTGACCATATTTTTAAGAGCTGTCCTAAGATTTAAAATATGCCTTCAATTTATGATATTAAGATTCAAGATGAATCTTAAAACTGTTTTCTACTGTAAAGCATTTGAGAAACCTACAGCAAAACACTACATTTCCATTTCTCAATCAACAGCCTCTTATTTGATGTCATTTAAAACTTGATATCAACTTCTAGCTTTGGAGCAGTTATTTTAATCTGATCAATGTGGGGATGCATATACTGCAAACTACATGTGATAAAAAGGAAGTAATTTTAGATCCCTCTATTAATCCAGTACCAATTTCCAATATGACACCTTCCTACTTTGTCTGCCCCCAAAACACAAGTTAAATTACAACATGGGTTGAACTGCATCAAAAAATAGAGAACATTAACCCTGTGTGTCTAATTTTAGCCAAAATTTTACTGTGATTGATATATCTGCAAGTACTGTAATACTACTTGAAATAAAATTTGTCAGTCCCTTTTGGGATGAATTTAATGCTTGTGTTTTATTCCACCCTATCAAGTAGACTGAGAAGTGTAAATGTTTTTTATTTAAAAGACAACTGAAGGAGAACTAGCCAAACTACAGAAGACATAAAAGTCAAATAATAACAACAAAATGATACTTTGAATCAATCGGTAAGAAAAATATTAGGTCTTTGACATAAGCCCTATTTAAACATACCATAGACAAAACTGGAGTTGCAGGAATCTAAAAATGTCTTTAAGAGCAGAAAAAGCCCAGCAGATGCATCAGTAGTAGAAAACCAGTCAAGAAAAGAAATTACACACTTCCCTGAACATCACGTTCCTTTACTTTCTTAAGAAAAACTCCATAAAAAGTCTGACACACTAGTCAGACTAAAGTTCTAACAAGTGTCAGTTGCTTTAAATAAGTAATTAATTCCCATCTCACTCTGATGGGCTATTTCACCTGAGGCTTCATTTTCTGAGCCCATCCTTTTCTTTTTCAGATAGATTTAGATGGATGCCCAAAGCTGACCTGCCAGAGCAGCTACATGAACATCTGGATGCAAATGGCTACTGTAACCATATTGCTGATAGTCAAAAAGAGTTGGATGAAGGATGCATATAAGCAAGGCTCATCTTTTTTTTTTTCATTTGTTTGCTTGTAAGGAGTTTCTTTCATGTTCTTTATTTAAGTACATGTGTCAACTGACTTGAGAGGACAGCCTTGTAAATTAGATCTTTGATCTCAAGAGTTTATTTTATCTTTGAGGTACGGAAAAGTGAATTGAATTGGCTGGCAGAACTAAGCCCTCTCATCTCTAGTCTACAGCTGCTGCATCTTTCTGGGATCACCATAACTTCCACTTCCATCACTAGATACTCTCTTTTGCTACAGAATTAAAAAAAGGCTTCTTCAACATCTCATCATAATGTGCTGAAAGCTTTACAACGTCTGGTTTATTTCATGAACTATGCAGCTGGCTCAGCCTTTGCTTCTGCAGAAGGAATGTATTTGACAAAAGGCTGAGCTGTGATGCAGCAAAGCTCTTCAAGGTACTCTGATAATGTATTAGAAAATAAACTGTAATGGAATATTCAGACTGTTTTTTGGACTAAAACACAGTTTAGAAAGGCTGCATGGAAGGCTGCAGACTAAAAAGAAGTATCTGCTCCAAAATGTTGAAAAGAGTATGTGATCCATTGTTACTCTCCCATTACCTATGTCAATATACAGAGGCATTAAGCATTAGGGATGTTGTGCTGTCTACTACATGTCCATAAAAAGGACTATGGGGCATAATATTGATTTATGTCCTGAAGTGGATCACCAGTACGATAGTGTCATCATATTCTTACCATCTGCAGTTCATTTAGTTTCCATATTTTCAGTACAGCCAATGTCTGCTACTAGAGAAATAACGTTCAATGAAAATTGCTTTACATGTCCTTCTCCCACACCCTTCCTCAGACTGATGTAATTAACTATGTGTTTTTGCTTCTATACTACTAAAAGAAGTAATGAGCACATAAGAACCTTGCCATTTCATAGCAGGTAGGTACCTGTAAAAATAATAATTTTTAATGGCTTCAGAGTAATTGCATGTAGAATAGCCAGGATTAGCCAAGATCTATTGCAATGCACCAAAATGCAGAAAAACTCTCCATTAATGTGCTTCAGAAAATGAAGTTTAAATTGTTATTTTTTACGAGTTCCACTGAATGCTTAAAACCATTATACATGGAGGAAAGAAATTTTCCACACAGAGTTGTCTTATGAGGGACTGCATCCATAGAGGCCAAAATAGTGCCTTGGATATTATTCCTTTTTAGATCCATCAGTTGGCCCAGCTGTGCTGATGCATGTGCTGATTTAGACCAGTCTTACTCACTAGTATCATGTAGTGTAAAGAAAAACATCATGTACCTGTACATAGAACCTAAAAAGTGTGCTCCAGAACTAAACAGACAGTGAGATGCCATGCCTAGAAGATCAAGTTTACTTCTTAGAATCCTGGCATCTGAAAATATTGAAATTCTAAAGTGATAAAAGTCTGTTTCTTACTATGGGCAGTACTGCTTCCAAGTCAATTGACTGTCGACACAAGAACAACGAGGGAGTGACTTTTCTCTCCTCCCAGTAAGCATGAATACTTACACATCTTCTTCTGGATAGCTGTGATTCATACAAGACAGCTAAGAAAGTGCCTGTGGGAATTCGTCTCTCAGTAGAAGGATGTTGAAAATAAAGAGGTAGTTCTCCAGGAGACCTAGAACATATCTAACTGGTAAAGAAAGATCATGGGCTCAATGGATGATACAGGGAGATCAATAATTTTGCTTAGTTTAAGGAATTTAACATAGTTATGGGAAGAAATCAGGCTTAACATACCTGCTTTCTAACTTTGCAAGTTTGTTACAGAACGCCGAGCCTAATGTTCATGAAGAGCTGCAGCAGAGCAGGTGAGCTGAAAGAAATGAACATGCCTTAATAAACCCTTGTCTTCCTACAGCACCAAACAGGGCTCTACCTTTTCAGTTTTAGGAGGATATTGTGCCTCTTGCTTACTGTACAGACAGACTCTGGCTTTGAAAACTAATCTGGTTAATCTGGAATTGCCCTGTCATCAGTAAGTGTGTTGCAGTTACTTAGGAAGGGAAGGACTTAACCATAGGAGTTGCACTTCTGGTTCCTCTCCATACTCACTCGGCTGAACAGAGAAAACACAAAGCAAGATGAATTATCATGTCACAACAAAAGGGTGGTTGTGGGGAGGAAGGCAGTTTCTCCAGCTCAAGTTTTATGCTATTGTTCAGAACAACTTGCTCAGGAGGCTGTCTTAGTGCTTTTGTGAACATAACAGGTTGTCCAGCTAAAAATGCAAAAAACTGTGTTATTTTAAGATACTCTAATTGCTGTGGTGAATATGCCTTTTGCTTTTATCCTTTAGTTGCTTAAGGGTCAAAACCTCTCCTCTCTCATCACACAGGTGTATGTTTGCTGGCTGTCATATCAGGGTTTGGATCATACTTTACAGAAAAGAACAGAAACTGGATCTGTAACCACCGCCTTGACTGATCTGCCAGACATGGCATTGTCTGTTGCATTTCTGAGTTTGTCACTGGGGAGTTCTCTGTAGGGACCAGCTCCCAGTCAGCCTTCTGTCTGGCTGCTCTGCATGCAATTATTCTTTGATTTACCTTTGAACATGTGGGCTTCACTCCCCTTTTTCTGCATTTCAAATTACACTTTTCCAGAGCCTGTATTTACAGCATTTCCAGAGGAAATAAGAAGTGTCTTTTTAGGTTTGATTTATTAGAAAGCTCCATAAGGAAGCTATCACACAACATAGAGTACATCTTTTGCAAGGAAAATGCAGAGAAAGGCAAATGAAGCTCAAAATCTCCTGTGAACTAAAGCAATTCTAAATAAACTATTTAACAAAGCAGTGCAGGCCTAGTAATATGTACACTAATGGCAGCAGCAAAGCTCCCATTTACAGCACTTCACTGGCACAGGAACATACCTCAGTCTTTCGTTATTAGTTCTAGAGTTGGCAAGCTGTTGTAATTCTGATATTAATGACATTAACTATGAAATATCTTTCTGTTCTGTTGAAAAAATTAACATAAATATGCATAACACAAATGCAACAGTCCTATTCAAGTTCCGATTATTATATACGGACTATACAGAAAGGAGAGCCAAGGTGGTTTACTATTTTGATACTGATTTTAATAGCTTTTAATTATTTTTTAATTAACTATATTCCTTCATCAGTAGTGAAAGGTTTGAATGACAATACTTAGAACCATCCAATGTCTGTTGGTAGTGACAGATACACATATATCCACATACATGCTATGCAATAATCAGTGCATAATGTCAACCATATCTTACACAAGCAATTAACACCTTTTTATGAACAGAGACTCTTTGAAATCTTTAAAATTTTGCTGATTTTTTGCCATCTTCATGTTATTAGTGGACAATAGTAGTAGCCATAAATCTTACTAATTTATAACAGTTTAAATGTATTTTTTTCTTATTCCAGTGGGAAGAAATTCACCTTCACTGTCTGAATGCCATAAGATTTCAAGTGACTTTTAGGGATGATGTCAAGCAAGGAAGATGTCTTTAGCTCCTGCTAAAGAGAAGGCAGCCAAGAGACACATTCCCAGTACTCTTGCTCATTACTAGTACTTTTGTTCTGTGTAAATTTTACCTTTTATGGAAGATGATTAAGGATGAAGGCCAAATTTTAACCTACCATCCACATTTCTCATTACGGTGCATACAACTTCCTCCCTAAGCTCCTTTGTCTCTCTTTCTCTTTTGAAAGGATCCTTGTGAGTGTAACAGAGCTCAAATCTGACAAGATGTAATTATTTTAGATAAATAGTCTAACTTTAGGCAAATAATGAATGCAAAAAAATTACATGCCAAGTCAGCTAGTGAAGAAAGAACAAGTATTGTGAGTTTGGTTTTCAACAGTGCTTTATAGTTCTGCTTCTAGACCAGCTGAGCTGCAGAAACATTTCAGATTCAAAATGGACAACTTAAGTAGAAATATACTATTTGTAGAATGATCAATTTTTAAACTATAGATATAAAATAATAAATATAATAAATTATAATTAAATAATAATCAAATTTTGTGCTTCAGGTACACATTAACTAGAAAATTCAGCACACAAGACAGTTCTGAAAAACTTGTAAAATTAATTGTTTCTTCTAAGAATCCTACTTCTTACCGGCTTCCAGCCATACTACCCTCAAAGCAGTATCATGGATGTAAGCCACTGCAAGTCACCAGCACAGCACACAGGATCCATCAGACAAAAGTGTGAAATATTTCACTACAAGGACACTGATGTTTAAATGACACTGAAAATATTTTCAAATTGAATTTCCAAGTTCAAGTTCCCATGAAATCTGAATGGTCACAGCTGTAGTAAACAATACAGATGAAACCACATAGTAACACTCACACATAAAAAATAACTCACTATTACTTAGCATCTTTTTATTGAAGTGCAGCACAGATACTCTCCCCAAAACATTAACTTCAAAACATTTAAGAACATAGCTGTCAAAAATATTAAATACATACATTAAAAAAAAACCTAAACCATGAATATTTAACCATCTAAGACATATTCACAATGTCATTTCTTCATCATTTATCTCAAATACTGTAAGAGGATGCAAGTCTGAAAATATATGTATTTTAACCTACCACAGAGCATAGAAAATGGAAGAAAATATTCACTAACATTTGGCACAATACAAATATTGTACCCCAAGAGAGAAAACAAACGTAGTCTTTTGTGTGCCACAGATCATTCTCATCACAAATCGCTACATCAGAGCACTGCTGCTCGTGGAACAGCAGCTCTAGTGTTAGTTGGGAAAAACACGCTCAAAGCTGGTGAGCAGGGACGCAGCAGGCTGTGAGAACGCATGTTTAGGTACTTAGCAGTTTAATTTAGTTGGATAAGAAACAACGTAATGTTTTCCTGTTGTTAAACATTGCCATCTGTATCTCTGGCACACAAATTAAAAAAAGAAGGGTGTGACCATTAAAAGTACATGTCCTGAGATTTCCTTCTTCAGGGGGCAAAGAGGTTAAAATGGAAAAGCTGATCTGTATATAAATCAGGAACACATGTGGTAAAGAGAACAAACAGCAGCCAACAGGCAGGGAGGACTTCTCCAAAGCAGAGACAAAATGAGACAGACAAAATACCATCTACCGGAAAAGGGAAGGAAACAACTGATGTTCATTTTGAAATTGGTAAGTTTAACCAATTCTATTAAGTCTTCATGATTCTTTAAGGACTTGTAATTAACTCTGAGTTTTAAATTTTGGTTTCACTGAAAAGCTGTCTGTCCAGTACTGCAAAGCAGCATTGCTTTAACATTAATAATGGTTTCTATCTCTACAAAATCAGAGGTGATCTTAACATGTGTAACAGGATCTATGTGTTTGGTAACTGAGCAAAATAACAAAACAATGCAGACATGCTTAGATTTCCTCTTAAAATTATGAAATGTTTGTGTCTGCAGCCTACCTACTGGAAGTAGATACCAACAGCCAGTCTCCTAATCAGGCTGAAACAGTTTTACTTGATTTCTTTGGAGAAACTCAGAATATTTAACATAGTAAGTTACATTTAAAGCTAAGAAACATATCACAGTTGTCAATAATAACCCATTTGATATATCAGTGGCAGGCCTGCAAAATATTAAGTCAATTAAAATAAATCTTTATCTTTACTTTAAGACTTACCCCTTGACAGGGGCAGAAAAAAATAAAGAAAACATTATGGATCACAAAGCACTGAATTTTCAAGGGTAAAGTCATACCAAAATCTTGATAAATTATCGTCGATGTCGTAGGCGAGCAGTCGGTCAGGAATGTCACTATGGGTGCCCTGTCCCGCTAACACATGTGGTGCAAGGGCAAAGGGTACGTCACTCAGGAGGTCTGACATGAAAGGGCTGCTTTCCAAATTTTGACTCCTTTGATTTCCCACCTCTGCACTTGATACAGCCAACTGTGATCTCTAAAAAGAAGAACAGACATTTAGACACTACAAATCAGGCAGCTACAGCTTTGTACCTAGAACCACAATGACCTACTAACAAAGGGAAACAAAACAAACAAATAAAAGCAGGCTCAGAGTTCAGACAGACCTAAAATAGCAGTTCTCAATACATGTTGATATAATTCTTTGGCTCAGGTTGACCTGAATTAAGGCTAAACCAACAATAGATCTTTTGGAATGATTATTGAAGTATTTCCTAGTGTTACTCTGCATTGGTGAAATCCATAAGGCTAGTGGACTTTTTGTCATTATGTTCAGTCTTTTTTAGAGGAAATTACTTCATATAATTCCTTTCATAAGTGATGAAGGTCCATATCTTGTTCCCCCTGAGTCTTTTCAGAAGTTGTCCAACAAAGGCATGACTTTCATGATACAAACATTCCTATCCCTGTTATTTCAAAATATTAATGATTTTGCTTTCCAATTTGAAATAGAATGGCACAACTTACTGATGAAATCTAATAAATATGGCACTGTATACATTGCCAAGTATGTTGTTTATAGAAAAACATATTTAAAACTTAAATAAAACAACAGCAACTCCTGAACCAAAACCAACAATGAATTTCTGCCATACAGAAAAAGTCAACACAATTTACAGAAAATGTCAGCTGATAGGATGTTGGACCAAATGGACTTGTAAGCTTTGATATTGACCTACCAATATGACCTGGTTATGTGTTTATCCTAAAACTTTTACCATGTTAAAAACAAAGAAAAGACTATTTGCTCTGCCTCTAGAAATCAAATCTAATTTGTTTTACTATGTATAGCAATATAATGCTATACAAAGCAATAGTTCTTGCATCAGACACTTATAATGATGTTCCTGACCAATAATAGCTCTAAGCAACCTGGTCTAGTGCAAGCCCACAGGAAGNAAGCAATAGTTCTTGCATCAGACACTTATAATGATGTTCCTGACCAATAATAGGCTCTAAGCAACCTGGTCTAGTGCAAGCCCACAGGAAGGGGGCTAGAACTAGATGATCTTTAAGATAGTTTATAACCTAAACCATTCTATGATCTCTAGGAGTAAGATGATGGTTATAAGGATTTATATTCTATATCAGAAAACAAATAGAAACATTCAGTAATTTGTTCAAAAATTCTTAACAGGTCATGTCAGAGCCAAACATAGACATGACTTTCTGATTGCAGTCCTGATTTCTTCTTTTCAACACTCCATACTCAACACACAGCTGGAAAAATCCAAAGCTTACACTGTTATTAGGAAAGGGAGAACACTGAAAGCTTTAAACACTAATTTGCTGTTCAACAGATCATAAGAGTTAAATGGATTTCATTGTATGGATGTTGCTTTCATTCTAAATTAGTCCATGATTTTCAGGGGGGTTGTGCTGCTCAACATCTGATCTATGCTGGAGTTGACTGTCACAGCTCATGGCTGTCACAGAGAACCTGAGGTTATTGTCTGACAGAAGGACAGTTCGGGTGGTGGGATGGCAGTGGGTGCTGTGTTTTCTAGCCTGGAGTATGTAGCACAGCTAAGCCTTTAGCCAGGGAAAAGACAGTCCACCTCCTTCTCAAAGGAAAGACTGGATTTGGCTCGAACACAACCAGAGTACTAGTCATTCCTTAGAGAGCCCAGCATTTCATCCAGTAGGACAGAAAAACCAACACTAAACTTTCTATTAACCTGCCAGCAATGAAACAGGTACTCTTGCCAATCTAAGCATGTTCAGAGCCAGCACTTGTCCTGGGTGGTGGTGGAAGCACACTCCTCCACAAGCTTCTGGGACATAAGGGATTAGCGGTGCTGCACACTCTGAAGTGGGCCCTCATTTGGAAGCTTTTGTTCATTCCCACAATGACTTGAAACCTAAAGCGTAAGATAAACTTCCCAAAATCTGTTACTATCATGTCAGAGGATAATGTTAAAAAAAAAAAAAAATTTAAATAAATAAATAAATAAATAAATAAATAAATAAATAAATAAATAAATAGAAGGTTAAGAAGTTTATTAGAAGCAATGACTGTTACATACAACTACCAACTTTACTGGTTATGATCCAAAACAAAAGGGGAGCGATATTCTCTAAGATACTGTAATACCAGCATGTCTGTCTTACATAATTCCTATAGCTACAGTTTACAGACGTTTCTTCACTTTTTAGTTTTTAAGAAGTCACATTTTATGTTACTTTTATTGGACTGTTATCTCAACAAATTATGCAATGGGAAAAATACAAAACCTGGAGAAGACTATTTGTGAGTCCAGTGTGGAAAATCCAAACATGATAGAAAAATGCTGTCCAAAGTTAGCCTGGAAAGATAATTTTGTGCAAAACTCAGTCGTGCTTTCAGCTTAACTCCTTGAATGTTTTGGAGCCCATCCCTTTATCTAGTGTTACAGTGTTCTCTATTAGGTATCTATATACAAAGACAAGAGTTCCAGTCCTGAAGAATTCTGGCTGCTAGAAGTAATTTTTCATCTCTGCCTAGTGCAGTCATTGCAGGCAGCAATGACTCTTCAGCCCTTTGCTATGCAGGGCTGTATGTGCGCACTCCAGTGATATTTAGATATTGGCTTCATGTGCAAGATTCTATCAAACAAGACTTTTTTTGTGCTTCTAAATCATAAGGACATCCTTTAAATGAGATAAGACATTTCATTCATATGCTGGAGAATCCGTATGAGTGAAAAGACCTTGATGAAGCCAACCTTAGCAGCAGGCTCTCATAGCTCCTGTGGTAGCATAACGAAGAACTGGGCACTCCAGGAAGGAACAACCAATCACTCACTCCTCGGTGCTGAGATCACCCGGTCTGATTCCAATGCAAACACCAGCACAAAGCAATGTGATGCAACCAAAGTCAAGGTTATGAAATGGCTTATGCTTTCATGCATGCTTTCTTCAAATGTATATAGAACTGCAAGTCTTAAAAAATTTGATATCCCACATTAGTCACACTGGTTTCTACTTATATGTCTCTTATTTATCCAGAATATAATCCATTCAGAGCATATTATGTGGACCTTAGATAAACTAAGCACTGCCAAATGCTATGACACACCATCTTGTTATCAGAAATATTAATTGGATGGACTGAGTAGATCCATCGATTTACAATTCACCAAACACCAGGGAGTTAAAAAAAAAAAAAAAAAAAAAA
>VXAU01000922.1:19496-83945 GCA_013399695.1 Formicarius rufipectus | reverse complement strand
ACTAGAAGTCTGTTTCAAAAAAGCTTTAAAAATTAAAAAAAAAAAAAAAAAAAAAAAGCTGAACTAAGCAGCAACATTTTCCATAGACACTGCTTTTTGTCAAAAGAAAGCAAACCAATAACAAACAATGTGATCACAATAATTTTGAAATAAAAACAATTTTCTCCAAAGAAAATGAAGGGAATGTAAATTAATGCAACAAATCTAGCTCAGANCCCCTGAACCATAAACTAAGAGTTGGGTGAATGAACAGAGACATGATCAGTAATGCCTCCTATTCTAGTAACTTGTAAAAATAATCCAGACAGCCAAGCTTCAGTAAAAAAAACATGCAATAATAGGTCTAGCAGAACCAATTAATCTTAATTAAAAAAAAAGAAAAAACAAAGAAAAGAAAAAAAGATAACATTAATATATTCATCTCTTGGAATTATATCTGCTGGTCTGCTCTAAAGGATATCTTAAAAGTCTATCAAATTCAGCAATTTCTAATTGCAAATTTCACTAGAAGGGCAAAAAAAATTAAATTACTTTTTCCCTACTTGGTACATTCAAAACTCTTATTATCTCTTCCTTGATATTTTATATGTCATAGTATTTCTGTCTTTTCAATTCAGTCATATGTCCCCTGACCAGATGTCTAGGAAGCTGTTATTTACATCCATCTAGAATCCTTACATAGCAGCTTTACAAAGGATGACTTTAATGAGGAGGATATCTGCCAATTCAGACATAAAAATATTTTTTAAAATTTATTTAGATACTTGCCCAAAATGGTGCACACCTTTATCTATATGCAGAAAGCCATAGATAATTTTGAATTTAATTCAGGAAACATGGGCTTTCTCTCTGGTATGTTCTCAGATTTAAGTAGCAAATTATGAAAAGAAAGGGCAGAAGAACCGTAACAGAACTATTACAATTCATACAGAAAACTAAGTCATAAGATGATAAGTATCACAGCAAGGTATATAATTAAGAGTGGCTATAACAACATATAAATTAGATAATTATGGACTAAGCAATCCCTTGGGGGATTCTCTCTTGCCCTAGAAAACATATAACAAGGTCCTTAGATAGAAGGCAATGGCATTTAAGTCTTTGAGGAAGAATTAGGCCTATAAAGAACAACAAGAAAGAAAAGAACCCACAGTAAGATAAAAATCTTAATTTACAATCTAAAGATGGCTCTCATGTTTGGTAGTTTATTTTAATACACTTACTGGTACAGTTTTCACCCATTAAATCTGCTGACATCTGTTGGCTAAAGAGCGCATGTTAGATTACTGAGAAGTGCAATATCAAATAAACATGAGCTGCTTCCTGAGGTGACAGTAGCGAGATACAAAACACTGCAGTGATTACCAAAAACATAATTTTTTTTTGTTGTTGTGTCTTACATCAATGTAATAATCCCAGGTGCCCTGGACACTAGACACACAATAATCTTCATAAATCCTAATTCACAGCCATACCATCTGTCAAAAATATTTTTTTTTTATGTCTCCTAATAGATATGCTACATAATTGCACTCACAGTAGGGCAAAAATACATGGTTGCACTAATTTGCTTTACCAATGGAACAACTCATTATCAAAAATAAACCTACCACATTATTGGAGTTTCTAGTGCTCTTCATATATCAAAGCTAACTGTTCCATTCTGTTATCTTCTATAACCTCAAATTCCCAGTGAAAGCAGGTAAAGATTGAATTGTCTGGAAATTGTACTATAATAATGGAAAAATCACAAGCATAAAAAATAAAACCATAGTATCTCTTTCTACTAAGATGGTGTTGCAGTTAAAATTAGAAACTTTGTACTTCACAATCACAAAGAGACTAATTTAAGTTTTCAGCCCTACAGAGCACTAACTATTTTGGCCCCAATCCAGAAACGCACTTAAATGCGTATATGACTTTTAGTTCATGAGCCTGAAGCAACTTCAGTGGGATCAGACATGCTTATTAGGCCCAGAGCACTCACTCATCCTGCAGGACAACACATCCCCCTAGGACTGATTCAGCATCAGGAGATGGCCCTCCCAAACCTCCATCCATACTTGGAGAGGACACGAGCTTCTGTTCTTACTGTCTGAAGCAGAAGATTAAATGCTTGGCCTCAAGTTGACCTTTGAGAACACCCTTCCTCCAGCAAGTTTCTAAATATCTGCAGTTCCTCTAATATGAATGCAATACTGAAACATCTGAAAATAACACTGACTGCAGGTATGGCACCCAGTCATACACAGGTTCTGTAACACGTTCCTAGTTGCAGCAAGATGATCTTGGTGTAAACCTTTATTTGTGCTTTAGTTTAAATAATTTGTACAGGATTATACAAAAATATGTACCTGACAATTCGGTAATTGTACAGCAAACAAATCCAATAGCACCTAAGTAAATGCAAAACTGATGGCAGTTACCAAAAAATTCTCCAAAAAATACTTTCTATAAAAAAATCAAAGTAGTTTCCCTTCTGAATAAGGAAGTGATCCATTAACAAAGTATTATTTCATTCTTCTTTTAAAAGAAGTTCTTCCAAAAGCACTTTTCATGGTCCACAAAGTTTTTATCTAGTAAGTTGTTGAATAGTTCATATTTAAAAATAAAAGCAAGTTTCCGGCAATTGAAAGAGGCAATGATGAACTAAATGCTCCTTTGTTCAGTTCTGCACTACAAATATCTGATGCTATTTTGCAGTCTAACAAGTATCTACAACATAATGCTCTACATTTATCGAGTATTTGTGTTTTAATGCTAACAAGGTTATTAGTTCAATTGATGTTCTATGTCTCAATGACATATTGAATATGTAACACAATGCTTTCCAGTTTCTCTAAACTGGTAGAGCTCTCCCACAAATTTATAAAAATATACTCACCACAGTTAAGGGGAATATTGCTTTCCTAATAGCAAGAATTACCCATTTAATTTCTGTGTTCCTTAGTTATGGTCCTTCATTTGAGAACTTGGGAATTCCTTTGAGTAAATGTGAAGTCAAAAAACTGAAATCCATACTGGAATGAATAGCCAAGTGCTGTATCTTAATTTAACTGATGCCTTTGCAAGCCAGTTCATACAAGTGGTTTTGTGACATACAAGTCTTTCAATAGAAAGGTGAAAATAAACCTTTATTTTCACTGCAATATCTGCTATTTTATTTTGAAAACTTTGCTTCTTCCTTCCAACCTGTAAAACTCAAAATCTACACAAGTTCCTGTAGTCCTGAAAATCCACAGAACTGAACTAACCACTGATGCTGCAATAACTGGCAGTTCACCATATCCAGCAAGAACATAAGATCAAGTGAAACTAAGTCTGTGCAGTAGGTAACTACAACATGGATTAATTAAGCTGCCCCATGCTTCAGGACTTCAGCTCCAAAACACCCTGGCTCAGATGTGCCAAAAGGCAGACTAAAACTTAGTGATTAATTGTAATGAATTCATGCTTCCACAAAACCATTCACTACTTACAATAAATTATAGATTTCTGTATAGAGCACATTATTAAATTTTAAATTAAAAAAGAAGACTACAGATCTCACATACATATTGACCACTCTTAAAGCGGCAGCATTGTCACACACACCTCTGATCTACAAAGGACTTTGCAATAATAAATACTGAAATGGCAACAAGAAGAGACAGACTGACAAACACTGCTAGTTCCAATGATATGGGAAAGAGAGACAGTACAGATTGAGCATAAAAATGAACCATCACAAAAGCACAAATGTCTCTCAAATATCTTGCAAATCTCTAAAACTATACAGCAATGGAAAAGAGACTCAGTGCAAAAACATTCTCAGAGGAGAAGAAAATATGTGTACATCATATGCAAAAATATTCTTAAAACCGCTCTTCAGTAAACATGTATCAAATATTAAATAAACTAGAGAAAAAGAAGTGTAGGTTTACAGCCACATAGTAGTGAAGCAGAAAGGAAACACAAAATAAGGACAGTCTACGCTCACATATTTGCAACACATTACTTATAATGGTAGTTGTGGAAATAAATGACATGTAAATGTGTGACATCTTCCATCACTACTCACCACACTAACACGTCTATGCAATTCATTAACATTTAAGCTACGGTTTCTTGCTTGCAGAACTCAGATGTAAAAGTAAGACACTCAGCAATACTATACAGCCAACCTTCTACTATTTCTAATCAATAGCAGTGGGCTTGATAGTATTGCCCTCTAATTAGTAGAAGTGCTGCTTTTATGATAGATGACATGGAAGGATCAGAAGCCACTCAGTCAATGGAAGATGAGAATATGGTGACACCATCTCCTGCAGGATATGCATGCTTCTTAAATGATCTGCTCCGGAAATTTCATCATGTATGTGTAAGGAAATAGTCTCCTACCTGTGGATGTTGGTTGTACATCGGTCTGGTCTCCGGAAATGAAGTTTTATCCTTTGGCTCTCTACTTTGATCATCAACCGTGTCACCTAGTGAAGTAAAATACTCTATTAAATCACTAAAATCATTCATATTTTATACAGAATAAGAAAAATTCTTCAATCTTCCTAAAATCAAATTATGATTCCCAAGAAAGGGGGAACTTTGTATTTTACAGTTTTGAAGAGAAAAACATTGAGAAGTGGTCTGCAAAACCCAGGAACAAATCTGTGTCACTTATTTCAATTATTTAACTCCTTAAAGACTTTGGCAACAGCAACTCTAAGTGGAAGGGTTCAAGTTACCATAGTTTAACTTCTTTGTTGTTGTTGTTGTTGGCTGGACTTCGCGAACGAAGATCTTGGGATAAGCCTGCGCAATGGATTTTTTAAGTGAGGCACAGGGTGCGCAGAACTGGCCCCACCCCCTTTACTCCTGAGGTTCATCTTGCCACGGCCGAGCACACTCGGACGGTGACAGCGAGTTCCTCCAGGATTCGAACCAGTGTCCTCAGAGGAGGAGCCGGCTCAACTTCTTTGTTAATACAGTGGTTTTGGATGTCCTATTCCCTTTTCTCCAGAGGTTTAGTTAGAGCCAGTACACATCCCAGAAGCCTGGGAACTGCACCCAGCCTCTGACTGTGCCCAGTTAGCCTGAAAAGTCAATGACACCCAGGTCCATGTATGTTTGCTCCACAGTGTCATCAGTCTCCCAGTTCTGATTGGTCAGGTCCCCCAAGTACAGTGAAGCATTTGGTTAAACTTTTTATGAAACCAAGCGGTAATATCTAGTCATTGTGCTTGCTTTTTAATACCCAAGTACTATTCCTAGCAATGTATGCTGAGAATCATCATCATCTTTGTCATGGGTCTTTAATACCTATTAATTCCATTAATGTCTACACTTCCCAAGACCTTTTCTGAAGTAGAAAAGTGCTTCTCAGGAAACCAGTAATTCTCTACATAAAATATTCCAAAGCCTTTGTACTCACAACAGCTTTGTTTTAAAAAAAGGAGGGGGTGGGAAACCAAAGGAGATGGGGGGGTCAGTTAATCTTCATTTCCACCCCCACTACTGTGAAAAACAGTATTTGTAAGCATCTATAAGACAATAAGTAACAATCATGAAAATAAATAATGTCAAACCAATAGTTTACATTTTTCATTACGTAGCAGCCTACAGATAAAAATTATTAAAGGTCTTGTAAACACACCCTGCCTTGGGGAGGCATAAAAATGGTAAGCAGATAAATGAAGAGGACAGTAAGCCATATTTTTGGTACATTTGCTGTGGATGAGAGTGCAAGCAAGTTTAAGTTGTACCAGATTTAGGCTAGACCAGTTTCTCCAGGAGTAAGGCTACTTAAGCACTTTGAACTTAAGCAACCTAAGGAAATAGTTTCTCTAAACAGTGGTCCATCTCCAAAGGATTTCAGAGGTAGGCTAAAGAGACAGCTGACCTGAATGGTTGCAATCCTGCCATGAAAAAAAGATGAATGATTTTTTCATGTTCTGTTCTAGTCCTACAATTCATGAATGATGCAGGAGGAAAAGAGTTCACAGCATACCCTTCCCTAGAATCAGGAACTTAAATCATGGGAACTAATCATGAATTAACTGTGACATACCTCCCCAGCTCTACCAGTTCCCAGCCCTATCAAGCTTTTTTGTTTAACCCCCAATTTTTTATTTTTGTTCAGCTTGTCTTGGTTTCCCACTGACCTGCAGTCTAATCTCTTCCCTGGAAGTCACAGTTTGTCTTCCCTCTTCAGGCTCAGCCTTTTAAATGCTTCCCTCTGATCTGGCCTTTCCTCTTCTCCACTGAAACCCTGAAATCTTCTCATCTGCCTACATGTGAGGAAGAGGGATGAAGCTAAACACCAAACAGACAGGCATTCATGAGAGTACAGACCTTTGGGTGCAGGAACTAATGTGGGTTATACTGAACACTTCACACATTCTCTAGTTGATAGCTTCTGACTGAGGGGAAAACCCAAACAATCAAATCACCACTACCCACCAAACACCCTGGGGAACAAAAAAACCAAACAATGAAAACACAAACAATCCCTCTTACACAATCTGGATGTAAATAGGTATATAATTACAGTTTTGCCAAACTAAGCAACTGAAATCAGGCTTTGGAAACAGGTCTCAAATACATGACCTTAATAAGAAGGGCTACCAGATATCTGCCAACACTCTCTCAAAAAGTCTTTCATCAGGGCTGAACTTCAAATATGTTCATAGGTAAGGCCAGAGGGACCATCATAATCACCTGACATAACCTCCTATAAAAATATAAGCCATAAGATTTCTTTAATTAGTTTGTTTGAACGAGAGCAAGTTTTAAAGATCAAAGATATAAAAGACAAAATGAATCATTTTACCAAAAAAATTAAGATTCTGGCTCATATATCCCTTGGTTTAAACATTGTGCAAAGCTTCAGTAATAGAATTCCTACAGAATATAAATCTATGTCATATCAAAAAATGTAATACACTTTTTAACATCTACACGAATGAGAAATGAAGAACACTTCATTCAGTGTAATATTGTTTAAACATCAGCAGTATCAACATTACTAAAAAAATTTATCAGGAAAAAAACAATCATGCTTATTGCTGTAAAATATCCCCTTGCCAATGGAAAAATATCTCAAGTTTGAAAAGAAAGCGGTAGGCATATTTATCCTACTGTCCAGATAAACCCATATTTCAAATCTTCAGTCTTGGGAGGCCGTTTTTAAGTTATATTAAGCCTCTTCCAGACCCAAAAAACCAGTGTTGCACTGAAAGGTCAGATGTACTGAGCTGGTGCTGGATTTACACCAACATTTGCCAAGTTCCATTTGTATCTTCTTTTTCCAAGAACTGCATCCAGGTGTTCCACAGGAAAGAAATACCCAGCCCAATCTCTAGTATTCCTATGTATATCCTCAGAATGCAGAATTTTTGATGTCTTCAGAAATCTGCATTCAGCTGCTTATCCGGACCTCAGTGAATTCTCATATAGAAAGGTTCAACCACAAGTTTGGCTTCTACTCAACAAGGAAGTGGTGTTTCTATTTATACTCTTTCCTCTTCCAGCATTTTGTTAACCTCAAGCTGTGTAGTCTCTTGATCAACAGAGAGCATTTAAAAGTCTATCCCACCCTCAGTTTAATAAATTAAAATCAATTGTAAATATATGTTTGAGTCTTCTATTATGTATACTGCCATTTATCCTGGTCTATGCAAGAATCCTGTGAGTCAGTGAAGCACATACAACCCAGGAAGCAGTACCTAGCTACCAAATACATGGGTTTTCAAATGTCACCTTCAGCTTCCAAAGGAAGACCGCTACTTTCCATTATACTTCAGTCAGTTGCTTAACTCTTTGTTACCTGTCATTATCTTCTTTATCCTGCAAAGAGATGGCAAGAACAAAGAATATTCTGACTTCTACTTGGCAGAAAAAGGACAAAAATGTGTAAGAGAGGATTACTGGGATCTGAAAATAGGACAGAATAACTCTGTGGAAGCATCAAGGTTTTACTGCAGTTTCTTTTCCCTCTTTCTTACTCACAAATCTTTCCCTCTCACCCTGAAATAAGGAAAAAAGACCAGGCACACCAATTTTAAGTTACCCTGCTCCAGGATAAACTAACACAACTTGAGGCCTCAGTCCATCAGTAGTAGCAGTGCTTTCAATCTAGGGAGGTATTTAAGAAACACTGTAATTCCCTTTCCCCTCTGAACAGTCTGAGCCTCAGGAGTCCCTACAATTGCCCTTCCATTGAAAGAGGTTTGATGGTACCACTTTCTGAGTCCTGATCTTCTTTCAGCCTCATTTAAACAGCCTTCAGCTTCTTCAGCGGGGATTAAATATGTTTTCACCCTGCTTCTTCCAGCCCTGCTTGGTTCTATAGCACACACTGTCAGGGTCTCACAGCTTCCATTTACCAGTCAATTCCCAACCAATGAGTGAGCTGGAGAGTGCAGAGGGGTGATGCCAGGGAGCCTTGACGGCAGTATCCAAAACACAGAATTCTGATGGTTTTATGGGATCAAGACAATTAACAGGAGAAAGGACAGAAGGAAGCCCTTTAGAAATCTTTGCTAATGAGCACAGAATCACCCAATTGTTTGGGTTGGAAAGGAACTTTAAAGATCAACTATTCCATGTGCCCAAAACAGATTGTACACTGTAAGTAATTTAACTGTTTCCACTGGTGACCAACAGACCTACTCAATGATCCATCTGAATCAAACAAGGCACTGGCCAGTTGCTGTCCTCTTCAATGGGACAGATGGGACATTGATGAATAGTTGGTTCTATTTTCTTAAAGTGGGACTATCATTCTGTTTAGTATTAGTGCTGTGTTAATCCTCTTTAGCTACTATATGCACATGGCCAAGACATAACAGCCTTACAAAAATATATATAGTTGGCAAAACAATGAAGTCATCCCAGTTCCAGGTCACCTCATCCTGGTTTCATATTAAAGCTTTTCATATCAACAGCAGTTTCATTTCAACATGCTAATAATATCACTTAAAAAACTCCAATATATCAGCAAAAAGATTCTCCACAGCTGCCAACTTCCAGCAAAACAAGAGTTTAAGAGTTTATGCTGCATAAGGGTGAATGAGCAGGAAGTCTTTGTAAGCCCATGCTAAAGCAGAGGTCTGGTTAAGTGTTTGGCAACCTTGTAATGAATTTCAACAGTGTATTAAGGGGTCTTACAAATAAATCTTTGATTAGGAGTAGAACACAATCAGTATCTTCTCTAATTCTCCTGACAAACCATGAAAAAAATCTATATAAGCACAGCAGTGAGAATCCTGAAACACTGATTTCTTCAAACTTGTAAAAAGCAGGGGGCAAACTGTAACAAGGTAAGTATTATCCTGAATGTTTTTGCATTTACAGACATGAAGCAACAATGTTTAGTCCTTTCCCAATTAAGAGGAATAGCAAATCCAACTACAGCACACGCAACTGAATATTATGGGAAGTGGCACTTCAAATTGCCATCCAGTCTGATTTTAGAGTTCTATCCTTCTGCAGGCAATCTTAATGTAGAGTCTTGATTTTTCTAAACAATTCTGTCAGAATCTTCCAGACACACATCCCACTATCAAGACTCCAGTGAAACCATAGATTTAAAACACCCCTGTGGAAAACACTTTTTTCCCCAAACAAAAACTTTTAGGAAGATGGCAATAGAAAAACAATTTGAGAGGATTAGAGGTTCCTGTAGAGTTTCCATATCACAAATCTACATACTTTTAAGTTTGCAAAAAGTGTTTTATTTCTGTTCTTTTCTGTATTTCAAATTTCTTAAAAGCTTGATTTTGTTCAAAACTTTTCTGAATCCTAAACCAAAAAGATTCTTAGAGTGCATATCCAGTTCCATCTCCAACCCCTTCAGTGAGGCTAAAACAAACTTCTCCACCCCCCATTTATATAGCTCTCTTTTAAGAGGTTCCTAACTCTTCCAGAAAGCTGATGAATCAAAAGGCAAAGTTTCATTATGAAATTTGGGTTGGAAGTAATTCTGGAGATCATGCTAATCCAATACCCAGTTCAGTGCAGGGATAACTTCAAAGCAAAAGAAACCATGTTCCTTACGTTGTCCAGCTGAATTTTGAGCTCCAAAGATGGAGATTCCACAGCATCTCTCATTTCAGTTATAACTATCCCTCACTATTTGTTACCTCCAGTCATATTCAAAGCAAGAATTAATTCATCCATGACCAAGGATGCCCCATGATGAAATGTTATTTTAATTTGGTTTTAACTTTGAAATATTCATGTCAAACATAACACATGCCTATAATTAATCTCATTCTGATTTACTGGTGTAATACATCCATGCAAGTACTTTCTCCTCTATTATATGTGCATGCCAGTCTGTCTCAGCAGTCCACAAAAACACTGAACCCCCTCACCATAGCATATCTTTCCACAGATCTCACTTTTCCATCTTGATATTTGGAAATCCCATTCAACAGTTCTTCACCTTAGATGCTGCCACACCTCTCTTATCTGACTTACCAGCTATTCAATATATCCTTGGGATCTATACAACAGTATAGAGCCAAGTCAGAGCTGATGACATGTTCAATCATTTTTTAAGGAAAAAGTTGAAAGCAAGAGCTACACAAGAGAAATATATGTCCTCTAATTCTTCTGACCTAACAACTGTGCTTATCTGAGAATGTGTGCTAGTCCCTCAAGGAGAACCTCAGAACTATGAAGTGCTCTTCCTTGTGTTCATCTGATACTGTCCTGGGGATAAATCCCCAGCATATCTATTGCACGTTAGCATTTATCATGCACATTGGCCCTAAAAAAAGAAATCAAAACTGCTTAGAAGACATAGATTGGATGCCATTGGCCAGTCTCTACATGCATTGAGTCACAGCTCTTGACATTCCTAGAGAGCCTTTAAATCTTCCTGTCATTCTGTCGGTTAAGCGACTCCTCTTCACAGCAAAACAAATGTAATCTTCCAAGCCCAAGTGGATCACACTTTTCTGGGGAAATAAACATAGTTTTATAAGATGATTAGCTCTCTTTTTTTTTTAAATACATAATCACTGAGTGATAGATGATTGTCATGGTCATTTAGATCAGTTCAATTATCTCACAGAATAAATACATTGTTTAAAGGTTAAGAATAAAACAAAAAGTCCCTTAAATTTTAGAGCAGTTTAATGTTTACTTATATAATCTGTTTCCACTTCACTCTCAAATCTGCTTCCTGGGTAGTTGGAAGATGTCTACACCTCACATAATCCAACTTCACTGCATGGATAGGCAGGTATGCAACAAGTGCAAAAAAAGCATCAGTTTGCAAGCAGATTTTCTTCTATGATTACAGACTCCCACTAGATCCTTTTTGCTTTTCCAAAAGAGGCACATAAAGACAACAATATCATTTGCCTTTATTTGTACTGTCTATCTTGCCTTTTCTCTACCTTTGATGAAAATATGACGGTCATGATCTTCACAATCTTGCCTGAGTTTTCTTACTGTGCTTGTAAGGATGATGAGAAGTTTACTATCAAAACAATGTCTTTACATCTTCAGTCCCTGATGAGAGGAAAAGGCTTTCGGGAAACATCAGCAGTAACAATAAACTCAGACAAAGGCAATAGTACAGCTCACACAGAGTACTGCTGGCAAGCAACATTCCCTTTAACATATTTTACCAATATCATTTTCTTGTCACTAGTTATCCAACCTATAAAACTTCTCTCAGATCACAGGCTCAGTTGTGGATCAAAAGGTAAATACTTATTTTAACATTCAACTTTTCACTATCCTCACTTAAGTATGACATTAGGACTCCCCTCCTCCTGTTTTATTTGTGATGTGATTCTAAACGTAATCCTGTCCAGAAAGCAACCAGCACAGTGAAGCCCACTTTGATGAGAACAAGAATTTTTCCTAGCACTTAAAAACCTGCTGTGTGGTCTGCCTGTTCAGCCTTTTGGTTACACTGTGTAACTTGCACGTTAGTAGGTCCAGCATGCATTAAAATTATTAGCCAGTCAAAACGTGAGGTGGTGATAGCCTGATATTTGCATATGAAGCTTGCTACTTAAATGCAAATGATGTTAGAATACAAACAATGCAAATTTAAGATGGTTTCCTAATGAATTAGATTTACACAACCCATCTTCTGCCCTTGATAAGGCAGGAAAATATTGTCAAATGTGGTTGAAACTGCCATGGAGATAAAAACTTGAAGAAACAGAATATAACCACATGCTGCTGGGTAGTAAAAAAGGACAAGGAGTAATGCCCCAGCTGAAGAAAAAACTCATTGCTCTGTTATTCTTGGCCTGCTTGGTCAATTGGCAAATATTGCTGCAGTTGGTCACTGGGAATGAAGGTAAGGGAGGCCACTGCAATAATGAAGGGAAACGCCCAGGGCCATTCTAGCAGGGTAGAAAAACTAGGAGATCCTCAAGGACATCCCTGAGAAACTGTTTCAGGGAACACTGTGTGTTTTATTCTCTCTTGGTAGCATTTCAGCTATGTTGAAACATGAAATATTTTTTTATAACAAAGAAGAGGGGAAAATCCCACTGCAACATTTGTAAATCAGTCACTCAGTCTACACATTTTAGGGTCTCACTATCTGCTGTGTGAATGCACTGGGACGAGCACATGATCCATACAATCATCTCTAATAAGTAGCCTTCAAATGAGCAGCTGCTTACAACATTCAAGTCAGTTATTATGAACTCTTTTCTTTTAGTCATGTCTTCTAGAAACTCTGAAAGTGCCAGAAAGCTGAGATAATACTTTATGAGAGAAGAATTAATGCAGAGAATAGAACACTCATTTAAGGTAACTTTTATGCAGCACAATTATGAGAAATCTCCAAAGTAATAATCATTTCATACTTTAAGTGCTATCATCCTCTCAGAGGCATGGAGAGCCCCACTAATTCTGAAACAAATTTAAGTAGGATTAATCGAAAACATAAAGACCACACACAAAGTTGTACAGATGCACTGATACACACTTATGTTTGCATGGCATACAAGCACAATAGAGCTGATGCAGAAAGTTAAACCACAAGATCTAAGATTCCATCAGAAGGCTTACAAATACTGTGGTTCTAAAAAGATTCTCTCCCCACTTTTTTTTTTGAAGTTATTTTCTAGACAGCAGCCTGGCAAATCTTATGTTACTGTGACTGTATAATGTCAGTTTCTGAGTAGAAAACCTTATCCACTGCTGCTTTGCATTTCTGACACATGCTAGCAGAGTATTTCTGGACACAGCATGCTTTGTTTTCCTATAAAAAGAAGTATAAACTCTCTGCATATTTTTTAGTAAGAAGCACAAGCTTATAAATGTACCTGAAATTGATACACAGAAGTTCTATTTTAAAATAGGAAAACCTACATCGAAGAGCAATCTCAAATCATTCAATAAAACAAAGACAGTATATCTGCTTCCATAACTTCTTGAAAAACTGCTTCTGACTTACACAATATAATTCCATTATATTAGTACCATCTTCTGATCTCAGATATACTAAAGGGATCTAAATCAACCTAGTTAAGAAGCAGGCAGTTCTCTCAAAATTAAAACACAAATCGATTTAAGTTGTCCCCAGAAACTGCAAAAACCAGCACAGTAGCTGATTTTTGGATCAGACTTCTCTCATGAATAACCATCTCCACACAGATGATTAAAGGACTACATAACTTCATTTATTTATTTATTTATAGCACATAGGTAAATAATGTGGATTAACTAGGATTAAAGTGTTATTTTCTGATTACTTTTGTGCTTTAAGCTGGCTTAGTACTTCTAGGAACCTTATTCTAAAGCCAGCTTTGTGGAAGAAGCTACACTATGGAACTTTTGGTTTACTTTTGACTTGTGTGTAGACAACATGGAAATGTTCACTTCAACGTATTTTCTCTAGATTTCTTTATTTTAAAGGCATTGACATAAATAGTATTAAATATTCCCAGATTTTTAGTATTTCTGGTTTCAGTCCTTTAAAACTTTCTAACCATTTAATTGCATTTTCACATTACAAAATCATTGTAGTGGAGATCTGCTTGAAAAAAAAATTGAGGTAGCAGCACAAAAAAAGCACTAGTAAAATTATTTTAAAGTGTCCAAAGAGCAGGGCAGAAGTTATTTTGGAGGGGAGAAAATAGATGAATAAAAATTTCTGAACAGAGGAATTTGGTTTAAGAAAGGCTAAAAAAAAACCCCACCATGTCAAAACATTCATTTACAAAGACACGAGCAACAGATGTAAAAGTCCAACTGGCATGTTTTTGGCTACATCTTGTAATGAAATGCCCAAATGTGTGCATGTACACCAAAAAGTGACATTAACACTGCCCACAAAGCAAAGAGAAAAAACACAGTAATGTAATACTTGAATAATTTATTTAAAATTTGTTTTCAAAGAAAATTTGCAAGGACTTTGTATCATATTCTTATCATACATGGAGAAAATTAAGAAAGGCCAGACTGGCTGTAACTTTTATCAGCAGCTGTTCATGGTGGGAAACTGTCTGAGGGCTATAAACGCTTATGTTAAGTTATGCCTACGCTGTACATTAGTCCCTTCTCTAAACTCTGCACAGAAATGGCATTTCTCAGTTGAAAACAAAGCATTTAATTTTGTAAAAATAACAACAACAACAAAACACCCATGTAGAATCATGCCAGCTTGAAGAGCACAAAGGCAGATAGGAAGTTTTTGAAAAAGAGCATTTCCTGTTTCCTGAGATGGCAACCATCCACTTCTGCAGAGGCCCTGGGGAGCCACAGTGGATTTCAAACTCTGCAGCCAAGGTTTCAAGGGAACTCCAGGCTTATGGGCAGTCAAGATCCATGGTGATGTGTAAGATGTCAACAGGGGCTACCAGAACTTCTAAGAAAAACTCTCTAATGTTTAAAGATGAAGGACCATTCTTTCACTCAGGCTTTCATGCCAGCAACATTCAGCAGACTAGAAGTACAAAGGTTTCTGAGTTTCTCGAGATCCAACAGGCAAATTGTCCCAGAAGCTAAAGTACAAATTTTTTCAGGTTCTCTGACTCCTTACCTACTTGCTCAACATCAAGTTCCCAGGCAGGTCCACCCTGCATATATAATTTTTCTGCAGAATGTTTTCATGCAATAACACAATTAGAATAGAATAACCAGCTGTTTCAAAACACAACACACTGAAAACAGACAAGGCCACCCTACAAAAACAAACTACGTACAGCAGGTAACTCCCTTCTGGCTACTATTTGAAGAACTGCCAGTCAACCTGTACTGTGAACATTTATTACCTAAGGGTGAGCTTTCACAACACGGCTGAGTCAGGCTTACAGCTCAGTACTGCCAAAAGGAGGAGTCCTGCCTTTCCTCCCAGCACCAATGCTCCTGCTGTTTCCTTTTGGTGGCCTCTAGATTCTCCTGAGCTCACTAAACTGGCTAAAAAAAGATAAATACATAATCCTTTTCTTGCTGGGTTAGTTTTTGTCAGTTTAGTGAGCTAAATCAGAGATGTCAAATGAGCTGGCAGAGCTGGCACAGGGGTGATGGAATGAAATCCTGCTTCTCGGAGTAAGAATAAAGAAGCTAGATGACCCTTGCTTCAGACAGTTAAGTGGCTCAGGTGTCCTATGGAAATATATCCTATCATAGAATCAGCCTTGCTTTCCACCATGAAAAAGCAGAGGGCAACATATTGGAGCTAAATGTAGTCTCAACTCCAGACATTAAACCAATCAACATGGAAAGTTTCAAAGGTGTGATAGGACTCACATATAAAAAACATGATCAAGTTCTTAAACATACCAAAAAACACAAACAAGTTATTAGGAAATGCTCATTTTTGTTATTACTGGTAGGCTGTAGAAAACTAGAGATTAATACATATTTTTCGTTTTCTTCCTTTTTTTTCCTAAGGGTTCAACAGCATAACTAGTTTTCTTCTGCTTTCTCTTCATGAGAAAACTGCATTCATTTTCACTTTGTCAGCTTCAGGGAATCAAGACAAGTGAACCCTCACTACCCAATGCTGAACTGCAGTGTTCAAGAAGCCCTCTCTGGATTTGGGTGACAGCTCTTTCAGGACTTCCATAAACTGGCTTTAAAAAATAACTATGGGCAAAGTAATTTCATCAAAAATCTGGAATCTTGCTTGATCAACGCAAAGAATCCATCCAAGTATTTTAATTTCTTGTGGGTATGAAAAAAGTAGGTAAGGTCATGCAATTTTTCTAAATTCTGTTTAAGGTGCTCTGGCATGAACCCTGAACATAAGGAATTTTGTAAAGATGAGACCTAAAACAGTCATATTTATATTCTTTCCCATTTATAGTCATATTCCTTTCCCATTTCTAGCCATACTCCCTACCACATCCATTTTGAACTCGGTCCTCAGAGAAAAGCACAGATCAACAACGTCACCTTGCTGCCTCCCTACAAAACAAGCCAATGAACCAACCCATCCCATGTACGAAGGGCTATGTTACCAGATACCTATTCAACTGGCTGCAAACTGGCAGATGAAATTCTAGGTCACAAAGACCTGTACACCTCTATCTGATAGGCAGCCGCTACAGGAGGTTAATGATTTTTCAGAAAACAAGAGAGAATTAAGTTTCCATGATGCAGTTACTGCTTTACATGTGCTCTACTCAAGAACATGTCCTATCTTCAGACCACACTGTGATCTGCCCACAATCTTTATGCAACCTGATGTGCAGAAAAACTAGAAGGAAAAAAAAAATCCAGGGCCATGAACACAACATGACAGCCCTTTCTTTCCCAAAGATACTGCCTCTGTCTGGAAGACAATTATTTAATATTTCCTTTAAGAAGCAGTGAGGACAACATATTTAGTGCCTAGAACTTTACACACACAAGCACTGCAAGAGGACAGAAAATGTACATAGATGCCAAATGCTGACAAAATTTGTGACTAGTCTTTCCTCTCTAGTCTGAGCTGTTTGCTCCTGCCATTGCACTCATCCATTCTGAGGGGTAGTCTGGCTCCTTAGGTTGTCCACTCAGCTCTCTAATCCACAGAAACTGTTTCTGCTGGTTGAATTTGATATCATCTTAGTCCTGGTTCAGACATGGTTCCAGACTCAGCTCCCTATCAGGCATCTGAGCAATGAGACACTAAGAGCCAACTGAGCAGCATACTAATGACCAAGGATGCATTTCCACTCATAGCTCCCATTTCTGTCTTCCCTCTTACCTTACCTGCTCCATCACTCATCCCCTTCAAACTAATTCACCTTATTAGAACAGCACAACACCAACCCAGATGAAAGTTCACAAAATTGCAGAAAAATTAAATAGCAAGAGAGCAGAGTCTGGAGAGGATGAAGAGACTGGCCCTTCTTCAGAGCAACAAAAGATAAGCCCAGCTATGCACAGAGCTAGTCTAAGACAGGGTGATTTTCTCAACAGAGCCACTATTTCTGCATGCAATATGATCAGTTACGTTTAATTGTTGCCTGAATAAAGGTGATGTTGTGCACAACCACAGGAGCTCATCTAATCACTCACCACCACTAAGGACAGGAATTTCTGTTCCACTCACTCAAAGGCTGTGCCCTTGCCCAGATGCTGACAAACAACAAACTTTCTGCTTATTAACCCATCTTTTTCTGGGAATTGAGCCAATTGACAAAGTCCAGCAAACAGCAGAGCTGGAGTGAAGTAAGATTCACTGAAGTGGAGGAAAGGAGCACCTTTGCTTTTGGGTGGCAGTGAGCTGATAAAATCAGATTATCCCCATTTGCAAAACCACTACTGGCCAAACAACTCTTAAATGAACAAGATCAGAAATAGAAGACAGCATACAGGATTTTGCCTTTGAGATATCCTACACTACTCAACTTTAAAACTTTTGTGGTTGGAAAAAAATGCCTTTATATTACTGTCCTGCTCCAAAAGGATTAAATAGGAACAAAAGCCTCAAAAACAACCAGTCTCAAACTTTCTAATCAACTTGGAGGTTAGAAGACTGTGCCTGTTTGTCAAAATGCAGGTGTAGTGTACAAATGCATAGAATGTTTGGGGGCTAATTTACTGGGGAAGGGGAATTGCTGCAACACTGCAACACAGTGCAGGGATCCGCAACACAGATCCCTGAGTTACAAGATCAGGTTCACTTCACAGGCATTACTAAGAAGCTTCCCCAAAAGGTGCCCAGGAAGCACCCATGTGAAACATCTGCTCTGTATGCAAAGGAAGCATCTTTCCATCCAGTGACTAAATTGAAAGAATTGCTCCCAAATGAAAACATCTAAAGTTAAACACTCCTATAAGTAACCTAATCCATGATTTCTATACCATTCTCCAACACAAAATGTTGACCAAACCTAGGCAGCTGTTCTGAAACACTGCAATCACAAGAAAAGTTCTGCTACAATAAAAAGTTTCAGATATGAGCTGTGAGCATGCCTCTAGGATCATCCCAGCAACTGGAGAGATTTGGGAAGGCAGAAAAGGCTCTGACAACTATTGAAAGAAGGTGTAAGAGAAAGATTCTGAGTTTGTCTTGCTGGAATTTGAATATAAATTAGAAAAAAACATTGTAAAAAGTAACTGGACAAGTGTGTCCTGAAGCATGCTTTCCTTCTCCCTATCTGCATTTTTAACCAATTTATAGTCACAGTTGCAATGAAAAGTATTGAAATTACAATGCATCTTAGAATAGTGTCTATTACTATACCAGAACCCCAAATTAAGAGCTCAGGACAGACCACAGAAACATTACCACTGTATTAATAGTCAATCAAACCTTTTCAAAACTTTATCACAAGTGGTCTCAGATTTAAGAAAAGGGCTCTCAGTTGCACAGACATGCAAATGATTACTTTGTCTCACCATCTCACTTCTAATGCATGAGTGTCAGGTGAGTATATTGAAAGCTCAAATCCCCCACAGCACATCAGAGAATGGAGTTTAGAAAACAACCTGCCCACCTTTTGATCTATCACGTGTGATCTTAAAACATCCCAGCCCTACCACCACTCTCAGTGTTCTCAGGGGTCCAGCAGGAAAACAGGATTATTTTCTTATCTCAACCCACATGCCATGGATTTATTTACCTGTATTAACCTGCGACCAGGCTGCTCTCATCTGAGGTCTGCATTACCTACCATCCTCAAACCTTGCTTCCCACAGAACTAAGTGTCATTTGTGCTAATCGGTGATAAGTGAACCAGAAGGGAGAGAATGGCAGGGATCCAGCTGATCATTAATACCAGTGTAATGGATTAACCCTTTTACATTGTCTTCCCACCCTCCCCAATTAGTCAGCATCAAAGAGGTTTGAGAATGCACACACTGGAAACATAAAATAGGGCAGAGTGTTTGAAAACAAAGGAGAACATCTAGGAACAACATCATATTCTGACACAGGGACTGTTATCTTCATAATACTTGGGAATAGTATTTTTTTAAAAGTGAAGCTAGACTTTATTTAAAAAGCAGCATGGGAATGAAATTGCCTGTCTGGAGAAAGTGAAACATTCTGATCTGTGTAATAAATCCATAACAAAGTTGTCACATATATGAAAAATGTATAGGTCAGCAGGAAACATATAACTAGCCTTTCCATGTTCAAAATAGTTATTAACTCTGACTATAAAATTACTACAAAATGTTAAAAGTCAATTTTTTTTAACATATAGGCAGCACTTTTTGATTCGTGATGTGAAACATGATATTTTTGCCTTAGTCAAACTGCTATTTAGAAAAATCCCCTCTAAAACAAACTGTCAGTCTGAGGTTTTACTTTATACAAGATGGAGCAGTTATTTTCACAATACTTACCTGCTTGAACAAGTTTTTCTAAATGTGTAACTGCCATAGCTGCCACCAAAGATTAATGACTCCTCTTGGTGCCTTCAGTGGCCTCTTATTTCATTTGATAAAATACAAGCATCTTTATTTCTTAAAATAAGCATTTGTATGAATGTGTGACACGTACACTCACAAAAATAATACATCCCAGATGATTTAAGAAAGAGACCTCAACTATATCTGCAATAACGTTTTTGGAAAAGTGGGGCATTTATCATTATGCAGTTATATACACCCTTTACCAAAACTTGGATTATTGTACTTGTATGCTAATGTACTTGAATGCTAATTCTCAAGACTTAAACCCCTGATTTATGCAATCTATGCAAGAACTTCACTATATATAAAATGTTTTATTGTGCAGTAAATTCTTTGCTGTATAAAAGCTTCTCATCTGTTTAAAAATTCAGTTACAGTTTAGTGAATATTCTGTTTTTAAGACATCCATTCAGCATTTATATTTTCTTCACATAGGCTGTCTCAATTATACTACAGCTGTCTCACAGGGCAGAGCTGGCCATCTCCATCATGAACAACCACCACAGAATCTGAAGTTCTTGATTAAAAAGCAAATGGTTTTGTGAGCCAAGCTAAAACTACTGCAGCTGCTCCATTTCACAAACCAAGCACCATTCAGCTGGGAAGAATGGCACCGACTCTGAATTGTTCTTCCTGAGAGTTTTCACAATAAAAACAAACCACAGCACTTCCAAATTTTAAAAGACTTGGGGGAGGAAAAAAAAAAAAAGTCTTCACTATTCTGGAAACAAGTGTTTTCTTTTTACTCCCAGCTTTTGATTTCTACATCAATGTTCCTCTAGGAATAAAAAACCACAGAACTAAAGCCAACCCTTCCCCCAAGCATGCACACACCACACGGGTTCCTGTAGATGCTTTTAATGACCATCAACAGCAAGTTTGCAATGTGTTAAACAGGAATGGCAATGCTGAACTTTAGAAAAAATAAAACAACAAACCAAGACACTGCTAATCGATCACTACTGAAGCTGTTAAATATCATACTAAGTGAGAGTGTGATGGAAATTATTATTATTATTGATATACAGTAGCACCATGACAAAAAGTTGTAATTTCTTTCATCAAGACAAAATCTCAATCAACTCCTGATCACTTCTCCTCCAAGAACATGTATTTCTCTACAAACTATGAAATAAAACAATCTCATTACAGTGAAGGTGAAGCAAACTGAGTTGCAATATGTATTTTGAATAAAATTCACATTTAATACAACTTGCAATGCAGAACTTCTGTATGTGTCACCTCATTTTTTAGGTAACCACAACAAAATGTAAGTGTCAAGAACAATAAAAACAATAAGACACCCAAAACATACTTACAAAAATGCTAAAATGTAATTTTTTCCTACTTTATTGAAACTGCTCTAATGAAAATATCAGAACCAAAACCATTACCTAAGTCTCCTACAATACCCTAATAATACTTTCTTGGTGGTCAGGCCAGGAAAAACTTCACCCCTCAGTTAAATTTTATACCTCATGAATAGTGAATTGATAGATTTTCTTTTTTAATTATTTGGCTACTATTATTAAAGCTATTTGATGTCCTAGCCAGAAATAAATTGAGTGTAACTGGAAACACTTCCCATTTTATTCAAATTAAAATATTGAGAAATTTTACCCAAGATAATGTTGATTGATGCAAAAATAAGAACCAACTCCTTCAAGGTGTTTAAATTCATTCATTTCCCAGTAATGGGGGAAAAAAGCTGAGTTACATTAAGGATTTTTCTTTAAAATATTGTCTATAGCCTTCCTACCACCATTTAATTTATTTTGCCTTTATCCCTATTGTACTTGAGCCAGATTAGAAACACCAGGTTAAGGACAGACCAGACATTACACAAGGCTTCAGTATAATACAATTTTTATCATATAAAAAGAGCAAAACCCAAAAACTAACTATTCATTCTACCTTTAGATGTTGGAAAAGGTTTGATTTTCTGTTGCAAAATAATGAGGGCTTAGGGTTAAAGAGAGTTTTAGGTTGTACATATCACTGCAGCATTCTTAGAATGATTATAAACAAATTTTATGTATCTGTTGGGATTTTTTTTATGCAGTCTGAAAGTAATAATTCACGATAATGATCTGACAACATTAAATAAATTTTGAGTATTTATTTTAAAAATATCCCAGAATTCTAAGAACTACTTAGTAGATCTGGCTTCATAAGTCAACACACTCCCTATGAAAAGGTTAACCAATTTGTGAAATGTTTATACAGGATTTTTTTAGTCAATTCTGTAAACAAAAAAAGGCACTCTGAAAGATGAGAGAAAGCAAATTCTTATCTGCAAATTACAATTTCAGACTTCAATGAGAACATTACTTTCACTTTCAAAACCTTGTATTTCATCATACAGAAGTGATTTGTCTGGGGCTTTTTGTTTGTGTTTTTTGTTTGTGGCTTGATTGTTTTGTTTATTTGTTTTTGTTTTGTTTTTCTACAGACAAGTTCTGTCTCTCATCACAAAGTTATTGTCCTGCTTCCAAGCTGTTTGGTTTTGGGTTTCTTTTATTTTCTTAAAGTCTTTGAGGCAATTAAATTCAGCACAACTCTCAAAGAAAAACTACTCCTTTTATTTGATAAATTACTCTTAAGTAACTGACAAACTGTATGTTCACTTTGGTAAGACTGCATAAGAGACAGTGTAATGTTGAAAGTACATACTTTTAGAAGCAAAAGTTAACAACTTTAATCTACATTTGATTTTTACCCTAGTACACACATGTATCCAAAGGAAGAATCCTGCCCTACTTCCAGTTTTCAATTTTGCTACTTGAGAACAGGGAAGTTGCAGGCTGTCTGGAAGCCACACAAAATAGCAAGGAAAAGTCTTCAATTTGTTACTGCACCCACCAAATCCAGGACAATGTCTCTGATCCACTGGTGTCCCCCAGCCCTTCCTCTAATATGAAAATGTTTCTGGAATTCAGGTATTTGGAGAGTTATATGCACTTCTCTAACCATTAGCCCAGTTGAGAGACAGAGAATGTTAAAAGTTTTCTCCCAAGTACAGTTTTGTGCAATTTTCAGGCCAGACTAAGAATGAGAAAAGCAAACCAAACCATATCCAACACAATGCATGCAACAACTTCTCTTTCAGTCTGGTCTTCTAAGAGGAACAAGCAATACAGTTAAAGCAAATGACACAAGGATATAAGTCTCAAAATCATTACACCACAGATTTCATGAACAAGGCAACTGTACAGACAGAAATTAATGTTCTGACTGAAGAAATGCCAGATTTTGCAATAAATCATAAGAAAACTACCTAGAAGTCAGGACTACAATAATTCCTACCCCTCTAGAAACAGCAGCGTGGTTCTTAAGCTCAATAACTTTTTTTGGGGTGCATGTTTTCAGGATAACTAGCTTACAAGGAGCAGGATCGGTGGAGAAAGGAAGGAAAGAATATGGGAATATATTGAGCCTATATTCACTTCCTTTTCTTTAGTTTCTTCAAAAAGAAATGTCTCATTGTACTACATCTCCTATAAATGCCTACTTGAAAAAGTTGTAGGATCCTTGTGTCCTCCAAGCCCTCCAGGGTTTTTATAAAGGAGCAAAGTTACTTACTTGCTGGCTGTTCCCCTGTTTTGAACCCTTATTTTCAATCATGGTTGGGCCTAGACCTTGTATGAACAGGAAAAACACTCACTTTAATTCACTGGGGAGAGGGTGCAGGGGAAAAAACTGCAAGGTTTTAATGAAAAATCCATTTGATGTGTATTATATGTGCATATCACGTGCCACCATTTTCAAATAGCAGCAGAATATTTCTAGATGGGGAGAATAAGCAACTTAAAGTCTAATCTTTAATAATCTAATAAATGTTTCATCAAGAACATTATTGAGTCTGAATTAGGTTCTGAGTTAGAAGAAACGCAGAATCACCTTTAGGATGCAAATTAAAGGAAGATGTTTTAACCATAACACAGTATTATGAAAATTCTTTTGTAGTTTTTAGTTTTGATAATAGTTTTCTATTCCCTCAGATGGGAGACTTGCTATTACATCAATGTTAGTAAGATAAATCAGGTGACATTCCTTAAGAGCTCAAAAGAAAGCTAGTAAGGAGCAGATATACAAAAGTAAAAAATCTAAGCAAGACCTCAAAACCCTTTTGAAGCAATGTTTTCCAATATGTATGCTTGATAATAGTTGGAAGGTAAACAGAGTCATTTGGATATGTAAAAAAAAGCCTAACCTCAATCAATACCCTTTCAGAAACATCAAAATGCATCCTGCATATACACCAGTCATTGTTAGGCATTTAGCAGGTCTGAAAGGTTATACTGGATTCAAAAGTATAAAATACCATAAAATACCTGTTCTGAAATCTCAGCTATTTAAGATTGACAGGGATTCTGTGATAGAGCGCATGGCACAACCTGCAAAGTCTAGATCAAAAATAAGATCAGAATCAGAAATAACTAGATCTAACAATATTTCAAGAGGCAAGAAGTGTTTCAGTTAAATTGCCACTTTGATGAAATACCCTGTATTGACTGGATACTATCACAACCTTGTTAAGAAGTAAGTCTTGATAAATCCTTTAAACAAATCAGATACATTATCATTTACTATGAAAAGCAGTAAAATCCCAAGATTTCCCTCCCACTTAGTATTACTGTATTTTAAGGTTGAGTTCTGACTGAAATAATCCAGGATTAAAACCATTTAAATCACACAAGCCCTTTGTTCTCAATCATCTGCATTTACATTAATTTGAAAGTGGCAGTACCGATACTGTTATTAGAAAGAGTATACTACCACCATATTCAAAGGCTACAATATGGTTTTCCATTACAAAGCTCTTAGCTCTATTTTTTTCAGTGTGGATAACTGAAAGAAATAGGTAATTTCAAGAGGCAATAGGTAAGATTCAGTAGTACCACACTAATATTATCAATAAATGGATACCTGGCAAAGGATGACCAATTCCTTCTTTGTGCAACGGAACATTATCCATATTGCATAATGGTAAGGTGGATAGAGTTGAGGTTTTTTTCCACATAGTATTTATGTTTGTTCTGAAAAGGTAAATAAGTCTAGAAACAGGCCCTGCAAGTGGAGAGCTGAAGACTGAGAATATGACCTCTCTGACATACTGGGAAGTGGAGGAAAGCAAAAGCAGTGCCTTTGCAATACAGCTTGCATGCGAAGACTTATGTGACTCATCATCCAGGACAGGCTTCCACTTCCAAATTTCACAAAGACACTCATCACTCAGTTTGCACAGTGACCTCCTTTCTCCAGCATTAGATTGGTGGCCAAGGGGCTTCTGCGCACCTTGACATATATTTCTCACTAATTCTGCAGCACTTCTGAGAACTGGCAAGGGCTGGTTTTACGACATGCACAGTTGAGAAATTAGAGAAGTAACTAGTACATAGAATCAGCAACATACTGCCTACAAGGTTCCATATAACTAATAAAACATTTGTTCAGTGATCAATTTATGATGCAAGTCTCCTCAGTCTAATGAAGAGATGCAAATTTAAAACTCACTAGATCTGAAAGGGCTAAATATTTTTTTCAAAAGTGTTTCTGTCTTTATGTACATTCTCAGCAGAAAAATGTACAGCATTGATGTCCCATGCAAAAGTAAAGGCAAATGAGAATGAACATTTGGGAAGACCATGTTTCTTTGGACTATGAGACACAGCTTAAATCGGATTCCCTTGATGGTAACATTTGTCTTTGATGGCTATTGTAAGACAGAGTCAACCTTTCATTCAATATCTTTTGTCTTCTTTTGCTCTTAATTGATCTCTTCTATGCATTTTTATCTCCCAGTTATGCCATTTCCTTACACACTCTTGTTAGTAGTTTCCATCTTTGCTCAAATATTTGCTCAACAGCAGTAGAAAGTCTGTATTTTTACTGCAACTCAACACACATGACCTCTGAATGGTAACTCCAGCTGCGTTTACAGAGTATTTACCTGAAGTAACATGATTCTGTTTCTTATGAATTATGTACCATGCACTCATTCCCAGCCAGTAGTTTTAAGACAGCTGCATCATGGTAAGGCTTCATTAAGGGAGCTGGTCCTTCAAACTGTCCCCGATGTTCATCTGACACTTCAGTGAGACAGTTCAAGTTATTAAGCAGGCAGGAAATCCCAAAACATATGTGTGTGTGACTTGTTTTTCACAAGCTTAGTGAAATGAATCAAATCACCAAGACAAGAAATCAGACAAATGGCAAGACTGACTCAGGTGCAGAGGAGAAGCAGCCAGCCCATGCAGTGACAGTGATCTGTTAAATGAACTCATCAGTCCTATCCGCACCTTAAGTCGAAGCCTCTTCATTAAAGCCCTATAATATTATTCTCCCATTAATCATAAATTATCTCCCCTCTTTATTTGAATAGAGGGATGTTACAAGAATGGCCCTTGAAGCTAGTAATAGATGTGCCTCAGGACAGGTTAACACTGACTGACATTTACTGCAGATCAATTAAAAATCAGCAATTCACTGAGCTCTAAAATTTCATCACTTATCACACAGAATGCAATACTGTTTATTGCATAAAGTTTTAATATGTAAACATAACACTCAAAAAACATTATGTCTTTAGCAGTGGAAGTCAACAATTTTATATTATTTTTTTAACTATATTTTAAATTTATATGTGATTGATATCTCAAAGGGCATATATGAAGGGTTGTTTTCCAATTCTTCTTCTCGTTTTGAGATTATCCACAAGTACAATGTTTCTTTAAAATTCTCTGCAGCAGAAGCTGCTGCTATTTTAAAACTGCCATGGCAGAGTAGTAACACTACGGAGAAAAAAAAAACTTACTAGTGCTCTGCTGAAAATGAAGGTGGGACATTTTAAAAAACCCAACACTTCATGCATGTCCAGTAGAATATAAATTACTTTTTAAAGTTGCAGTCTGGGATTTACTACAAAACGTACATTGTGTATACGCTACATTTCATTTGTCTTTGACTCCACAGTGTCTCAAGATACTAGTACTTTTTCAGCCTGTTATTATCCGGTGTTTTGGGGCATCTAAAGTACTTCTACAGTGGACAAATGTCTTAAAACACTCCAGAAGAAAAAAACCAAAACAAACAGCTGGAAACAGGCAAACCAAAGACAAACCACCTAAGTGAAACATTAACTATTGGACAACATCTGCATGCACCTATCAGACTGCAGCACCACCACATTAAGCGTATTACACTTCCATGCATGACTGTTGGATTGGATTGCCGTGTCTAATGAACACAGCGTTGATGCATTTGCCAGAAGCAGATATAAAAAAACAGCAAATCAGACATAGTTATTTTACCTTTTTTTGGAGGTCTAGGTAGGATAACTTTATTTAATTTCCAACAACTCCATATACTGGTCGGCAACATTCCTCTGTGGGTAAAAGAGGCAAAGAAGAATCAAGCTGTTCTCCGCCTCTCCCTGTTCTCTCCTTATTCACCGTTTCTGGAATAGATTTACATTAGCCCTCTTCTATCCATTTCAAATGAGGCTAAATAATTTCCTTCCTTTTTTTTTTTTTCTTTTTATTTTTTGGGTGGGGAAAAAGAAGAGGGAAGGATTTTAGGGTTTTTTTTTCAAATAACCAGGGGTGTAACACCAAGTTGTATATGGTTTGTAATAACACATTCAAAATACTAAGTAAATAAAAGTAAAAGCTGCACCATCAAACCCATGGTATCACTAACCAGCTTAGCAAAGCTATTATGAATCAATGGAATATCTATTTGGCATCATCCTCTCTCAAAATAGCCCCAATTCAAAAAATTGCTAAGCAGATCCCTACGTGCTCTGGGGAACTAAATGGAAAGTTGTACCTTTCCCAACTGCCCTGACATGTGATGTTTGGGAAAGCTGTGGAGAAGTGAGCGAGAAATTCCAGATAACAGAACATTTCCAGATAATGTTATTTCTTCCCTTAATTGTGTTACCCTTAAAATATCATTATATCCTCTCATGGGGTTTGATCCTGATCCTATGAAAAGTAATTACCTTTAGCAATGCAAGATCAAGACTACCGTAGGAAGAGAAAGCTTCTACTGTTCATATACTGAAAATTGGCTTATTACAGACATCCCCATGATCCAATAGAAGAAATTCAATGAAGTACCTGAGTTGGAGCCTAGTGAGTTTACATAGTCACTAAAGCTTTCTGGTGGCAATTCAAGGCATTTAGATAGAACTGCTAAATGTTTTGTCAAGATTTGACTTTACTACAAGACCTTGAGCTCTTGATTTGGTTGTAACTACTTTCTCTTTGCATCTAACACAATGCTGCTGTGCCTCTCTGTTTATCCAGCTTAGATCATTTCCATTATTCTGGTACTGAGGAAAAGGAAGGGAAGAAACATTAATCACATCCTTACCAGCTAACTTTGAACTGATAATCTGAGTTTTTACAGTTAGTTTGAATAATGATGGCTACACCTTGGTTATCAAGCCTACAGTTACATTGTACATGTTATTTACTACAATACACATACCAAGCTGTGCTTTGTATATGTGCTTGTTTTATATAAAAGAACATAATTTGTATACCGTTTAAAAAATAAATCTATTAATTCTTAAAATGTACAGAGATAGATTTCTTTAAGAAGAACTCTGAAGTCAATCCCTTCTGTTTTTTTAATTCATAACTTATGATCTATTAATTGCCTCAGTTTTGAGATTCTTTGTGTAGACTTTATGCTGTAGAGACAGATGATGTTTCGTTTTTAAATGCTTTGCTGTTTCCTGTTGTGAAAAATTAATTGACTGTTACTATTTAAGTCCTTACAAAATATCATTTCTACTGTCCTTTGCTAATTATGCCATGCCTGCATTTTCCATAGCATTTCACACTACATTTGTTTTTCTACTTTATAGTTTAGGGCAGCTTATTTGTAAGAATGTGCATTTATGTTCATATTATCTTGACCTAACAGACCAGATCCAATTGCTTTTTAAATGTATGTGAATAATTGGCTTGGAAATAACACAAAAACAAGTGCTGCATTTAGTGTAAGTGCAAGAAAAGTTAAATTGGGTTGGCACTTTAAATAAACTCAACTTGCCAGTGTAGGGACATGTTTTGCTTTGGGCCCAGTGACAATACAATGAACCCATCTTTGGGATAGTAACAATTATGTCTCTTTATCTCACCAGAAGAGCCTAATCTGCTGGAGAACCCAAGTAGTAAATTGTGTTAAATGTAAAATGGTGGTCAAGAAAGAGCAAAGGAGGAAATACCCAAGGTGCCCTCTTAATAGTCCCATATATCATCACAGACAACTACCAGAATAAGTAATCTAATTTGTCTAACAATACTCATGGTTAGTAGGAGATATTACCTCTTCCTACAAAAGTTGTTCCACCTGAAGGCACTTTACCAAACAAGCATACGAAGTATTTAAAATAAAACATACAAGAATGAAAAAATAATTCTGAAAGGCAAGCTATGTTAGTTACTGAGATCAAGTTACGTCACAGTAAGAACTGTTCAACATTTCCTCTGAGAAGCAGAGAAGAAATACAGAAGCTTTCAATATAATATGTAAGTCTGTTATCATATACTGTTGTTTAGGAGAGAAAATCTGAAATAAAAATTGAAAGACTAGTCTGCTTTTGAAACACGAGGCAAAATTAATTCAATTTCTTCAATTTTAAGTTCAAAGGCACTAGAGCAAAGAATCCATGGCATAAGGCAAAGATCATTTTTAAGCACAGAAAGCAAAATACAGTCACATCTTAGACATTTCTATTTTAAAATAGGCTGTTGTCATTGATTAGAGCCGTTAATATGATGTGTATGGATAAACAGTTAACACAGTGTAATCAAGCCTTAACTTCTGTATTTCCTGAGTTTGCTTCTCGGTTCCATAACTGACACCATCTGGTCGAAATCTCAAATAGAGGCTTGTACGTTATCACAGTAAGGATACATGACACCAGGTGGGGCAGCTCAAGCAGCCCCTTCCCCACAGCTGCTGGTCACTGACTCCAAGGAACAGGCAGCAGAAGAGACCATACTGATGCTTTTCATCTTGTTTCAAAGCAAAATGTTAGGCATATTTGCACTAGAAAACACTGCGACTGTGTCATACAGGAAAATTAGTAACAATTAGTACAACTAAATGAGTTTCCTGTGCTTTAAAAGGTAAGTAATTGAGTTGCTGTACTTTAAAAGGTAGTAATGACCTGAATATACTGCCTGATTAGAAAAACCTTCACAGGTAACAATTCAGTCTGGCAAGCTAGTTATTCAAAACTCAGGCAGATGGTAGTCTGGGGCACGATAACATAAAGCCAGTGCAACACACAGGTCTCAAATCTTCTGCTGAAATGACAGTCAGGTTGATGAAACAGGTTTTAAACCCATGATGGCTGCAAACTCACTGCATCAGTTAATACAGTAATGCTGTAATTAAAAGATCTCTCTGTAATGCACAAAACCTATAGCTGCCACAAGTCTCTAAAAGTTGTTCCTTTGTGTGGGCATCATTTTAGCTACAACCACAAAGATTTGCTCCAGATAACTCAATTACCAAATTACTGCTGAAAAATCATTCTGAGCTCCTTTTAACTCTATACTCACTACCACCTCATTAACTCCATCATTTCTGTTGCTGCTATTTTTCTTTTCCAATGTACCCATATCACAGGACGTAGTGGAAAACTAATGTGGTTTACCATATGTACTTACAACTAAAAAACCCTCAAAACATAAAACTCACTAATCAGGAGGAAAGTGTACCCAAAAAGATAACATCAGCTTGTTTCTCTGATGAACTCCCAGATGCCATTAGTCATGTGTGGGAAAAATTATAAAACAAATTCATGGGTTTTCAAGACAATCCCCAAAATTCTGCTCCCTGGAACAGGTACATCAGGTTGCCATTTAACAACAACCACCCAAATTTTATTTTTAGAAATGAAAAAAACCCTCCAAAATAATTCTTTCTTTTTTTTTTTTTTAATTGGTACAACTTCTGTCAGATGACAAATCCTTGGGATAGGGACATTTTCTGTAATACAGCATCACAAATCTGGCTACTAGACAAAACAAAGTTATTACCAAACAGGAGTTAGTACTATGCAATGATATGGTTTACATCAGAGGTGAAATGTAGCTTTTATTATAACAACTAAAGGGACAGGATGAAAAAGAATAAGTGCAACTGAAATTTCCTAAAAGCAATGTACAACTTTTTTCATTTCATCCCTAAAGTGAAAAATGTTTTGCTTTGGCTTTTAACATGTTCATGTCCAAAGTAGAAATTAAGTCAGTTTATTACCTTGTACTTCCCTTTAATGGAATGTTTCTTTTCAAGCTATAGTTTGTGTACTAAAACAATCAATCCTAATTCCCCTCCCACCTAAAAAAAAAAAACAAAAAAAAAAACAAAAAAAAAAAAAAAAAAAAAAAAAAAAAAAAAAAAAAAAAAAAAAAAAAAAAAAAAAAAAAAAAAAAAAAAAAAAAAAAAAAAAAAAAAAAAAAAAAAAAAAAAAAAAAAAAAAAAANAAAAAAAAAAAACAAACAAACATTTTGCTTCAGCAGCGACTTCAGAACTAGATGCTTAGGAAATAATCCAATGTCCCTTCCTCTAATGACTAGCCAGAAGTGTTCCAGCACAGTGTAATCATTCCTCTGTTATACCCAGTACTATTACATTAAACTGTAATTTAGTTGCTCTACTTCAGGGAGTCATTTATTACATTCTGACTTCTGTGGATAGTGATAGGGCCATAAATGGAGCTATAAAAAATAAACTCTTATGAATCGGACATCTATTACATGAAAGTTTGATAAATACAAAGACTTATTACTTGAGAGATGCTCTATGAGAAAATTGTTTATTCAGCAAAGTGAAGGTGATTTTTCTTTCATTCTGCAGTTCCCCTCATTTCACTACTACACACTGTTTGAAAGTGGAACTGATTTCAGACTTCCAATCATGCATTTCTCAAAGTGAGATTTAATTCTTGACAAACTAATATAGTCTTTTAAAGCACGTTTGAGCAAGATTAAAGCTACAGTGTCAGTATCTGCATGGTTTCATTAGGTTAGTGAGCAGTGACCACACATGAGAAATGCTATCTGCCATGCACCCAGTCCAGGGATCTGTGATCAGAGCTTTGTGAATGCTGACATTTCATATGTAAGGCTTGATCCAAGCTCAAATCTTTATATTGTTCAATTAAACTGTACATTCTCTATCTGTCAAATAGAAAAGAAAGAAAAAAAAAAAAACAAACTTGATTTTTCGGCTTTAAGGAATAAATTATTTTTGCCATGTTTAAAAGAACTTTTTGGTAAAAATGGACCTGTAAACAATCTGTCATTTAGCAGGAAGTTACAATCAACTATCGAGACAAATGAGATAATATTTTTCTTTTTTTAAAAAAATTCCAAAATACTTATTTTACATTCTTCAAAACATCTGTAAACAGAAGTATAATACCATGCATAAAAAAGTGTATTAATATATCTTCATTGATGTTTCAGAATTTGCTCCATTTGTGTGATTATAAACAAAGTTGTGAAGTACAGAATTTTGTATTTAGAGATGACCAAGCCTCTGATGGACTAAAAAACCCCTAAGAGATGTGCATACACATGCATCCTGGGCTCTACCTCCTCACTGATTTAACCTGACACATCTAACTGGGTAATGCCAAAACAAAGAAATTCACTAAATGCAGCAAGCCAGATCATTAAGGGAGCAAATTACTGGATAACTATGTTCATGGAATCAATACAGTCATTATACACTAACTTAAACTGATTTTTCATTTCAGTATATTGTTCACCCTATTCTAAGATATACCTCTAATTACCTTTTCAAAAGTGTTTTTTAAAATGTTTTAAAAGTGACCCATTTTCAGAAAAAGGACTACTACTGAAAACAAGTCTGCACATTTTTCTGATTCACACTTGTGAAAAAGAGCAACTCTTACCATGAAAATTCACCGAACTGTAACAGTTATTTTATAAGAAGCACTAGACTTTTTTCATTGCATATTTGTTCACAAAAATGTAGTAAGTACACATATGGTCTATAGGTTTACCTTGAGGGCAGGCTTCACAATCAACCTAACCAACATTCACAGTGCAAGCTGCAGCTGAAATCTCCTCTCTCTGCACCCACATCCCCATCCCAGCCAGACTGCATCATCGCCCCCAGGCCAGACACTCTGGGTGTACCTGATTAGTTGGTCACTTCCCTGATCCAACTTATGCACAGCCAACACCAGCAATGCTGGCACATGGCATGTATGTGGCTGCCAGTTTTCAGGGGTGTCAATGGAACGATGGACTAACAAAAACTATCTGTGTGCTTAACCCAAAATAGCATGCAAGACAGCAAATGTCATGGAGAATAGTAAATACTGGATAGAAATTCATATCAATTGTCCTATATGCTATTTGGCAAATGACATATTGATTTTCTTCATATAACCTCTCTATAAGCCCTACAATCCTTTTACAAAAGGTTTTGCATTGCATGCACAAAAATCTTACTTAAAAAACCCCACAGGTCTTATGACAGGTCTCTTATTTGCTTCATTTGAAATTAATTAGCTGAAGTTTAGATTCTAGATGTCCCATTCTCGTAAAGTACCAAAAGTGTCCCTAATTGTCATACAACAATGAAAATTCCTGTTTAGTCTATTACAGAGTCTTCATTGGATTACTGAAACTACCCATGTTATTGCTGATAAAAATGTTGAGCTTTCACTGCAGTAAGAATGCACTGAGTCCTGATGTATTCAGACAACAGACAGCTATGAAGTTTAATAATTTTCAGAGATTTGGACTTCATTAAAATAAGACAGAAATCAGAATTTTCAACATTCAGTTACTTGTTTTCAAGAGTGCCCCACATGGATGCATGATTAAAAGCCAAAATAGATCTTAATCATATAGCAACACACTACAATGACTCACTGAATACAAATGTCAACAAACGACCTCAGTAAAGTTAGTTTATTTTTAGTATGTTATTCAGGGGCAGCTGAACACAGAAGTGAAAGAAAAAGATCAAGGGTGAAGATCTTTGCTAGCTAAACATGCTTATCACAGGATGTAGTGGAAACCTAATGTGGTTTACCATATGTATTTACAACTAAAAAACCCTCAAAACATAAAACTCACTGATCAGGATGCAAGTGTAAGAGGGAAATAATTAGTGGTAAGAGCCTGGATTCCCTCATACCTTCCAAACTGACAGATGTGGTCCTTAATATCAAATAACTAGTAGAGAATCAGACAAGATATTTAGCAAACACAGATTTAACTATTTCAGATAAGCTGGAGCAGATCTGTGCGATTTGTCAAAGAACTACCTCTTGAGGAAACAAAGAAAACAAATTCAAACCCCAAAGAATTCTTTCAAAATATTCCACACCTGCAATTTTAGGAGCTCTCCTAAAGTCAGCAGCTGACCAGAAGCATCATGGCAAAAAACAAATGTAAATACAAGTGACAACTATTTATGACATATTATATATAGCTTTAATTATTTTACCTTTAGAGTAGACATCTACAGGACTTTCAGGTTAATGGAAAATTTCTTGTAAAACTTTATATCAAGCCCTGCCAACCTCGCTAATTTTGCTGTGCTAAGTACAATGTGGTGGTGGTGGAAACACTGTCCTCCCTCCAACCTGAATTTTTTTTTCGTTAATTACTAATATGAAACACTCTTAGACCAAGATAAAATGGAAATTACTTAGTCCTAATATCAGCAGTAGTTTTAAAAAATCTTTAATGGCCATGACAGCATCTATGATAAAATATTCCTAGGTATCTCCCAATCAGCATGTATTTTGAATATCATAGACATATATCTGTAAAAACCAAGCATTGTAGTACCCTGGTGTCAGAAACACAGCAGAAGCGCAGTTGTTTCAAGGAAGTACATTCAGCCATAAAATATAAATGTGACTTTTTTATCTTTTACAGAAGTGCTGAACATATCCTTGAAGAAAAATCAGCAGATGTTAATCTCCATTCTAGTCTAGACAAGCTATTTACCTGACAATGTTGACATCATTAATATACATTAATATAAATCCAGCAGATTCCAGGTAACCAAATAAGAGGAACAGGAAAAGGCACACAGACATACTGCTCTGCAAGACACTGTAGTGTGTCTGGATAATGTGCAGTATCTACCATTAAAAACTGAGGTATTTTTAAAAATTAATTAGAATTTAAAAATGAGTTGGAATCTACATCTAAGTAATTTTCCCCACTTCTTCTGTTTACTAATGTACAGGAAAAGAAACAGTGTATGCTAAAAATAAAATTATGTGTTCTGATCGCTTGATTAATGGTAACATACAATAAAATAAAAAATCCACTGAAAAAGTGCTACTCTGCTTTCGTTTTCTAAAGATGGAACACATAACTGAAGAAAAAAAGTTTATCATGACACATGCCATTTAAGAAGGACAAACTCTTAAAATTCTTTGAATTAGATACTAAACTTGAAGAAAAACTCCCAACTTTAATTAAAATGATTTACTAAGATCAGTCATTCCTGGGAAATACCACCAGTTGACATGAGACTTAAGAAAACATGCTAAGCTAACAGGCTTGCAACAAGACTGATGCCCAAAAACAGCATTTAGCAGGAATTCCTTTTCATGAGCATGCTCAAAAGACTGTAAGACATACAACCTCAGTTCAAATATACCCTCCCTGTGTTACATTTTACAGGATTGACACCATAAAGAAAGTTATAGTATAAATTCTGTAGCAGCCACTAGTCAAAAATTAAGGGCTTTTTTCAGTTCTATTTGGCTCTTAAACACAAAGAATCACCTCATCCCAAGAGACTTTTAAATCGATCAATTTCCAGAGAGCAATGAGTACCACACTTGCCCTGGAGACTGAGGATGTGCCTGTATAGCTGTATGCTGACAGAAACTCCCCTGCCAACCCTTCTAACACTGGCACAAGTTGAAGCAGCCCCACCCAGACAATGTAGCTCCATTACTGATTCACTTGTGCCAAAGTGACACAAATCAAACCTTTCCTCTCAGCCAGGTCATCAGATCATTAACAGCCCAACACTGTGGCATATTAAAAAGTACAAAAATCCCATGTTCAAGAGAACAAGAGGCAACCTACTCCTCTGATCTTGATTTTGACACACAAGGGTGCTATGACACTTTTGTACTCTCAGGTGCAAAAGGCTGGCCTACCCAAAACTCTGCTGGCACACACCACTCTTCTTCCTGGCAAATTTTGGTGTTCATCTCCCTCTGGTGGACTGTGTACAGAGAGGGGAGACTGCTCCACCTACAACAGCTCCACCTAGAAATTCACCGTCTAGAACATCAACGACTCCAGTCATGTTCCAGTTATGAGGAAATCCTCACCTTCAACGCACCAGCTGGCAAAACCAGCATGACCGCCCAAAGTAAGTGGGTTCTGAGACAGCAGTGTGACCAGCATGTGGCCAAACAGGCAGGTGTAACTCTGGTACTCACCAAACACTTAAAACCCCAATTATTTTAATACATATACACAGATTTCTCTGCATTTACCTGCTGTGCAATGGAAAACAGAATGAGAGTTCATTTCGTACTTGGACAGGATGAAATGAAACATGGTATGAAAGACTTCCACTAATTATTAGAGATTATCATATGCAATCTAGATCAGTAATGCATGAGAGCATACAGAACCATCCCACCTAGCAGACGTTCTCACATTCTTTGAAAAATGCCAAAACATCATACCACTACCACTGTCCAAATGTTAGTATCAACTGAAATGCATAACAACAGTGAAAGACAAGTCAATCAACCTTTCCTAGTTGATACTGAAATTAAGCTTCGGTCAGCAGAGCCAAGAGAGGCTCTCAATGCCAGACCTATACTCAACTCCCAGACATACTCAACACAATCCATCTCATGAATTATTGCAGCTCTCTCACTTTTATACTGAGCATTTCCTTGAATTGCTTTGCCTCCAAATTCTGCACAAAGATTTCAAGAAACGGGCAATTGTTTGGAATTTGCTCCATGCTTACTCAGCTGTTTCCAAAAATCTACTTTCAATGTGTGGGTAGCACACTTGATACTAAGCTTCAACTAGAGACAGATTTTAATTTACAGCAGAAATAGCTACATGCTTCTATGCTATATTTTCTAGGTCCCCCAAATTTAGCACTGTTTACACAGTAAAAGAAATACAGCAATATAGGCAAAGTACATGGATGAACTATTTCAATATCAAACCAGTTCTACCAACTTCACTGTTTCATTCTTACAAGTCACAATTGTGAATAGAAACTGAAAGGTATGTTTTCTCCCCAGTCTGAGTTAGTACCAGCTAAAACTTGCCATTGTAAACTTCCAGGGTGACAACTACTTAGTTCAGCACTTGGGAATTCTTAAGTACTTATATTTTACTAAAAATAAACTTGAAAGTACTATCTATAGGAAATATTAAACATCTTATCTCAACATGTCAAATATACAAAATTGTTTCACATTCTAAAAACCATTTAATCATATCAAGAGTTTACAATTCTTAGTGAAAACTATCTTGGTCAACATGAAGGAAGGAGAAAAAAGATAAGTCTGCGCATGGAGCAGAAATACAGGTGATGACGACTTTCTTTTGCAGACTAACAGATTTGTGTGCAGCTGTGTACAATGTTCTAACTTCATCTGAGTCTGCTGATAATCAGACATCTTTCATAATAGCACTGGAATAGGTTTTCCAGCCTTCCCCGATCTGAATTCACTGTGAAACACAGACATGTACTAAATTAATTGTGGAAAAATGCATATGTACACTTAAAGGCATTATGTCTATTTTCTCCAATAATGCTCAGCAATTTAGGAATCTACTTTCTTTGGTTCATGCTCAGCTTTAATACTTAGGTGGCTCTGAAGCTATCAATACCTCTGCACACTTGACTTCTTTCTTCTACTATCTATTTCTATCTATATTCTATCTATTTCTATCTTCTACTATCTACTTTTACTTCATCGATCTATTAACAGTCACCTTCACTACAATTACAGGTGGCAACTTTTGTATTCAGGAACAACTCAGTAGCACCCTGCTCATAATTTCTGGGATTTAAAAAAAACCATGCTTTTGGGGTTTGGGATTTTTTTTAGATGTTTCTCCTGCATACATGCCTTTCCTCCCATTTAAAGGACTTCATTTGAGATATCAAACCATCTAGCTATGTAGCTATTGTAGATATTTGCAAAATTAAGCAACTTTGTTTTAATGCAAAGATGCATTTGTGAAACTAATTGGCTAATCATACTCTTAGGTCAGTTTCTAGCACATGGTTGCTCTCAAACAGGTTGCCTGTAGTTGTTTCTACTCACACAAACAGGCTCACCAGTGACAGGCTTTGAACAACTCACCCAATAGGATGTTTTTAGGGACAGCAAAGTTCACAGCTTCATTTCAGCAGAGACTCACCCAGATCTATATATATTCCAGCATATTATTTCTGTGCCTACTGTCTTGTTCCATTGCTCTTGATGTCTTGCACACATTCTCATTGACCTTGAATTTAGAGATTGCAGCAAGTTTCATAACAGGAAGGCACATCCCTTACTACCCAGCCTTTATATGGCTAGATGACTTGTCATCTTCTCCTGGCACAGGCACAAACAACAGAAAACTTATTTGCCATGTAGAACAGTGAAAATAAAGTCCCTGGGAACAATCAGCTCTAATGTTTTCCATGAAATCAGTGCTAATGTTTTCCACAAAAGTAACCTTTTTGCAGCTCTCCTGAAAGTTATTTTCTTAGTAATGCATGGCAAGTATAGAGCTGACTACCCTATCTTTAGAAAAACCAAACAAAACTACACAGAAAAAACAACAAACTAAATTTGGAGTAAAACCCAGCAGTTTAGACAGTAAAGTGAAATAATTCCAAACACAGAATAAAAACAGCATAAAAGAAAAAACCCAAAGAATTAGTATCAATCCAGTATCATAATATTTCAGTTATGTTTGTGGAACAAACTAAACTACAGCTACTGAAGTTTTCGTAAATTTAGAACTAATCTACCAAGGCTTATTTATATACATACATGCTACTGTTATACCAATAAATGAATTCATTGCTAAACCATCCAATTTTGAAAGCAAAAATAGCAGCAAGTTGCCATGGAATTTTAAGAATTTTCCAATTTTTAATAAAGTTTTATGTAATGGTTACAATGAAGGAAAAGATTTTTGAAAGGTTGGAAAATACTTCTAAAAGAAAAAGTCAAGAATAACAACACCTACCTTTTCACAGCTAAGGGGTACAAAAAAAGTATTTTTAAATCTTCAAGCAGTACACTGCTAAACCTATTAAAAAAAAAAAAAAAGCTTTTGCAGTTGGATGGCCTGTGTGTTTCCCTTCCCGTTGTTATTCACTAATAATTTTGTGATCACTGGCCTGTGTCAAGTAAGGTTCCACCAAGTCCCTAGAACAGTGCTTCAAACCAGATCGGCTGAGCCAAGGGTTCCAGGGCTGTGAGCAGCCCCTCAGGTCAGCTGTGCTCCATGAGGCTGATCTGAGGGTGGCCACTGCCCTGTGTCCTGGCCACGTGGCTTTGGACCAACACACCAGCGAGCGTGCCATTCCCTGCCAGACCCCATGAAAGGAGAGAGTCGTGGGAGAAGAGATGGGACTGAAGGAGAATTAGGGAGAGGGGCTAAGGCTAGTGAGCAGTAAAACCACAGGAGAGTAGATGCTCTGGGGATTGCTCCTAATGGAATGAGTTCTTTTGAAAGGTGCTTTTCCTTTCAGACACCTTATGTATTGTGTCTTATTGCAGCCTGCACTTACTCTGACTAATCAAATATATAATTTCCATACCTAGTTGGAAGCTGGCAAGTCACACTAGTTTAGCAGATGATACACATAGAAAGCATAGCCATCCTATTTAAAATTTCAACATTTTAATGTAGAAATTAATATTAAATTAGAAATACTGTAAAATAATTCTTAACTAATCAGTTTCTATTAAAAGAACAAAAATGAGGACTGGAATCTATGACTTCTTCCTGCTGATGCAGAAATGTACCACTTAGTTGCCAAAAGAGTATTTTATGGTTTTAGCACAAAAGCATATTTCGTTCTTGCTTTCATCACTATTATCTGCAGTAATTAAATTCCTTACTTTCCCCTCAAAAGAAAAATTTGCAAAACATGCCCCAAATTTTTTTATAAGATGGGCTTTATTTTATTGTTATGTTTCTCAAATACGGACACCACTCTGTTTTAACCTTGCGTTTTTAAAATTAAAATATAACATTCGACTTTTGGTTATATCATGACTTACAGTCAGTAAAGCATTTGACGAAAATAAATATGGAGAGGAAATGAAAGTATCTTCTAGAACTATTTATAGTAATCCAGTCATGCTGAACTGATTGTATTTCCTCCTATATTGAAAATGCACAGACAGCTGCATACAAAATACGTCATCAACTTTCAGCTTTCATCCAGTCCAAAAAATAAGAGGTAAACATATTCCTAAGTAAATTAACATTGCTTTCAATTTACACACAGAAAGAAAACTTTACTGTTGCCAAATCTTGAAAACAAAAATTTGAGTAGATAATCATATATCTCTCTGAAACACAGTCACATATAAGAACTAAATTTTCAGATTAGTACGATATTTATTTTAATGAAAACACTTAGACACAAGTAAATTGTGGTCAACATGAAGCTGCTTTTCATTTTTTTAATTAAAAGCTGTAAAGCTTAATTATAACCTGACGTTTTCCCCAAGTACCTGGAAACCAGACAAAAGTTATTGGTTTCTGTGAGATACAAGTCTTAGGAACAGGAGAAGCTGAATTTTGAACAGGGAGAGCTAATACTTTGTATTGTGTCTTTGATTAGTTATGCTTCTTCTATCTGCCTACCTCTTCATTTTAAAATTTGTTAGCTTTGGGGTCAAAAGGGCACTCTGATTTACATGGAAAAAGAACATACTAGACAGGCCACCTGAAATTAGTTAGTTCAAAGGTAAATCAAAGACATATTTGGTGCCTCTCCCATTTCCTCTCATGTTCTAAACCATTACCAGAGGATTTAGTTGCAGCAGTTTCATCATGAGCAATGTTTAACATGCTGAAATTCCTCTTTGTCAAGAGGGCATTATCATGGAAGATACTGATACACCTGACTCTATCCTGGTATCATCTCAGTGAAGAAGAATAGCAGGATACAAAATTAAATGGTGCTATGAGACCAAACCAGTTAGTCTTATCTTTTTTCAGCCTCTTCTTACTCTGCATACCTGTTACTTGACTGCTAGAGGATCCCTGCTGGAAGATACCACAGGAAAAAGTCAAGAACTGTTCAGCTTTGTTTCACTCATTAACTCCACATTTAGCTTTGAATTTTTTCAACTTTAATACTATACTGATTTATCTTCATTGCACACACTTACTTTAATTGAGGCTATTCTTTCAATTCAATGTTCAGAAAGCAATTCATTGTCTAGAGAAAAGCATATGCATATGGATTGCTAGAAATATTTTGTTCAGAAATCGTGCATGTGCAGTAAAGTTTCAGTAGTGTTCTAAAAGCATCAACTCCACAGTCTAGTATTTCTGCTGCATTGTGTAAGCAGGGGAAAAAAGGCAGCAGTTGATCCTCCCATGCTAAAAGAGAGACAGAACTTAAAGAGAAAAAAAAGTAATCAGACATTCAATTTGCAATAAATTAAAACCTCAGAACTAAGCCTCCCCCATCCACAACGCTATTTCTTCAAACTGTATTTATTTGATCTGTTTACAAAGTTTACATTAAGATCTAAAACCTCCAAACACTTTCACCATGACTATACCAAAAATTATGTTCACTACAAGAGGAACTTAGTTTTATCAACAAAAATAACTATATATAAATCCAGCTTGGGAAATTAGGAAGGCCACAGACAGGACCCCAAACAAACACATCCTAAAGGTGTCAAGGGAATCTACAAACTGTTCCTGACCTGCTTCACCACATCTTTTAGAAAGACTTTGCCACAGTTAGCTTTAGGGTGTATAGTAATATGTACAAATAAGATGTTTTCATTTAAGAAGAAAAATAACTTTGTACTAGAATATGGGGAGTCTAAGAACATAGAAAGCTCTTCCTTTGGATATCTCTTTGTCCATCAAGTGTACAGTGAAGTTTATATTTGTCTTTTGATAATAAATGTCAAAAGCAAGGGATATCTAAAGGTAGACAGGATTTTAACAAATGGCGAAAGTAAATGCACTTTAGGCAATGTCTGCCTCTGCTTGACTAGCATTTCAGTGTGTTTCTAAATCAGTGAGGGTCACATTACTTATTCTGACTAGCTGCATGCTGTATTTCACAACTAGGCTTCCTATACATCATTCAGTTTGTAATTCAGAATATGAGTTTGCAGTTAGATGCTGTTGTTTTGGAGGGAAGAAAGAAGGACAAGGACCATGTAACATTATGTTCTGACCTTCAGATGAATTCTGGAGGCATCTTATACAGCATTTATCTATTTATTTGTCTTTAAAAATATACTTAAAATCCTGACCCCTCAAAAACTATCTGCTTTTTTCAACACTGGTTCTGTTCTTCTGGGTGGTTTCACAGTAATAAAAAGCATACCAGACATAAAGTAAAGCTAAAAGAAAAAGTCAAACAATATCCCCAAAGTATTCCAGCTATCATCTTCTGCTTGCAGCATGTCAGTGCAGCACATGCTTCAATCCCATCAAAAGGGCAGAATAGACCAGACTCCTGAAACACTACATCAATCAGCTGGTCCTTAACACTGTAGGTATCACATCAGAGCACTTGTGCTACTTTAAGTCACACACACAGACAACAAAATTAAGTGTCGGTTACTCTCCAGTTGGCAAAGTTAACAGAGGGTCTACATGAGCAAAGTCACCAGTAATAGAATGGAAATAGAGGGTTTAAAACAAGAGCCTCTCAGAGTGCATTCATTTGCACCTCATGTTAAGCCTGATCTCCAGAGTCACGATCAAAAGTGCCTAGACATGTTCTCACCAGAAATGTCTTAACTTCATAATTCATTCTCTGCACAAGAAGTTCATTGACTTTAGCTACAGAATGTAAGCAAACAGATGGCTTAGGCTGCCAGGAATGTGCTGAAGACTTAATGAAATATAAACCCAGAGGATTCAGAAGTTTCCCAAGAGGGTAGAAAAAGAGAGAAAGGAAGTAGTAGACACGACCACTTACACATATCACACCTTCTGAAATAAGAACATAAAAAATAACACGAACATCTTTAGCTTTATGTCTGGTTCATCAAACAGAGGTTAGAAAGAAAGCCATTCTTGCTCAAGAGCATCTGCTATGAAGGTCAGTGTGTAAGACGTGAAGCTGAAAGATACCTGCTGACATTAAGCAGGTACAGGCCTGTATTGATTAACCAGTAAAAGATATAATGAGAAATTTGGCAGGGTTGGCAAGGGCAGTGGGCAGAGGGGAGTCTTTAAAAAAGGAGAAAAAAAAAAAGTTTTGCCTTTTTGTTTTAAAATAGAAGATGCAAAAAATCCCAAACACTGCAAGACAAATTAGCTCAGGAGTATGCTCATGAAGAGAAGACAAACACTATGGCCCTGAACAAACTTGAACCAACTTCCTCAGCACTACTGAAGGCTTCTGGTTTTAAAAAAAAAGCAATATGCAGGCAAAAAAAATCTATAAAACATTTTCTAATCTGAAGTTGTCAATAACTTCTAACAGTCAAACCTGACATCAGGATGCCCTGGAGACCTTCTACTCAAGTTTTATTTTTTTACTGTGAAGTTTTACTTTACCTTGTTCAAGGGAAGCCAGTTGATGTGATCATTTTGGATTTCAGTAAAGCTTTCAATCGTTTCTCTCACAGGATCCTTCTGGACAAAATGTCTGGCACATGTGGTGGGTGAGCAATTAGCTCACAGATTGGGCACAAGGGGTAACAGTGACTGGGGTGACATCAGACTGGTGACGTGTCACTAGTGGGGTTCCACAGGACTCCATCTTGGGCTCTGTGCTCTTCAACATATTCATGAATGACTTGGATGAAGGATGGGGAGAGTTACAAAACTGGGAGGATCTGTTGCCTCCTTTGAAGGCAGGGAGGCCCTGCAGAGAGATCTTGACAAATTGAAGGACATGGCGATCACCAACCATATGAAATTCAACTGCACTGGTGCAGCCTCACCTTGAATATTGTGTGGAGTTTTGGGCACCACAATGTAAAAAACATAGTAAGTCATTAGAGAGCATCCAAAGGAGGGCAATGAAGATGGTGAAGGGCCTTGAGGGGAAGCCGTATGACAAGTGGCTGAGGGCACACAGTCTGTTCAGCCAGGAGAAGAGGAGACTGAGGAGAGACCTCATTGCAGTTACAACTTCCTCATGAGGAGAAGAGGAGGGGCAAGCACTGATCTCTTCTTTGTGATGACCAGTGAGAAGACCTGAGGCAATGGCCTGAAGCTGTGTCATGGGACATTGGACATTCAGAGAAGGTTCTCCCCCCAGATGGTGGTTGGGCACTGGAACGGGCTACTCAGGGAACTTCCCAAGCATCAAGCCTGATAGAGTTCAAGAAGCATTTGGAAGACACTCTTAGGCACATGGTGTGACACTTGGGGACGGTCCTCTGCAGGACTAAGGGCTGGGCTTGATGATCCTTGTTGGGACCTTTCCAACTTGGCGTATTCTTTGATTCTGTAATACTATTATTTTACATAGAAGATTGCATGTATTTTACCAGCCAGCACTGTCAGTCCCCTGGAAGGCTGCGGGCCCGTGCCCGCTGGATCACTAAGCTGGCAGAAGGAACACGCAGAAACAAAACACATCCTCTTCCACCAAACCGCTATGCCTGCAACACAGCTCCCAGCAACAAAGCAGGGCTTTTTAAACTCAAATTTTGAGGGACAGTGAATGCATAAATGGCTGTGACAAACTGCTTAGAGTTTTCCTCCCTTCATTCTTTTAATGGTTTCTCAATATTCCTTAGAAGGTAATTTAGTCCAATAGCAAAGACTTGCAAGTATAGAATTTGACTGTTGTTTATGTTATTTAAAATGAAAAGCATATTATAACAAAGCAAGACTCATCATCTTCACACAGTATGCATAGTTTGCTATCAACAAGATCAGAATGGGGAGGAGGCCTGAAAAGGTACACTTGAAACAATAATCTAAGAAAGCAGGTGTCTTAGAAGCCACAAAACGCAATAGGGATCTAAATTCATAAGCTGTCACTTCTGGAGCAGCGTCCCGGATCAAATCAGGAAGCAGTTTATTTCACGTTTCCCACTGCATGTTCCAGGCATAATGGGCACATTTCCCTTGTTGTAATTTCTAGGGAAAATGAGAGCAGACCCTACGTTTGCCCTCACGCTCTAACTGGCCCACTCAAAAAACAATGGAGATCTGTTCCCTGTAGTGTGATGGTATTCAGGTTCCTGACTCCCACAGGGAGCTCTCCCAGTCAGCTACACATTAACTTGCTTGAGTCACCTTTCTCCCCTTCCTTTTGAAGCTGGACCTGGATCACTCGAAAAAGGAAAGGTTGCCTGGGACAGAGGTAAAACAAATCAGAACAAGTGTGAGCCTGATGCCTGAAAGTTAGCAACACACTCTGTCTCTTCATGCTGTTTTGTTTTTTAAACATTTAGTCATTTCATGTTAGGGGAAAAAAAAAAAAGCACAGACTCACAACACACACAGGCTAGAGAGCAGAGATCAGTGTTCCTGTTTTCTTACTCTCAGGCCACTGAAGTTCAATGATGAATACAGTATCAGAGAAGCCCCTATGTCTTGCATTATTGAAGTAGAATCACCGCACTGCCAATAAAAACACCGGAAGTTCTCTCACTGGACTTTTAGTCTTCAATGCTGGAAGATGTGCATCTGACAGCACTATGCCCGTGCAGAACTAGATTTGAGGTCTCTTGCTTCTTGGATGAACGCTTGAGTAAGCACAAGTACACACCAAATGCATTTCAAGAAGAACATGTTGTAACTTCAGTTTTTGGTTTTGAATCAAGTGGATACAGTGCTTGATGTGTGGTGCTTCGATTCAGACACTTCAGCTCCAGGGCATGTCAAGAATTCAGGCGTATTGCTGGTCTCTGCTTTTGTCAGTGGGTCATTTTAGCCAAATATGCTCTAAACAGATTTTGTAACCTGAATTTCAGAGATGCTTAATTCTACTTCTTCATTCAATCTTCACTATTTTTCAAAACCACAATGCATGAGTTGGAAACTACTACTTGTTCTTTCCTGAGTCTCACCTCTGGTTCACTCAGTGGCAAAGTGGAAGTAAATTTTCATAAGAGCTGGTATATTCAACTGAAGTTTATATTCAACTAGATGACTCTAAGAAAGCTCTTTGTGCATCTCCTTGAAACAGTGTTGACATAACTTGTGGGTTAGTAAAAGAAAACAGTTTCAGAAAAAAAAAATCCTTCCCATAATTCTGCCTCATAATGAAGGGTGCATTGGTATGTGTATTTAATATCTATGTTTTAAAGATAATATTACTGCTTCCTGCTACAATAGCTTTTCTAATGTTTTTGTAAATCAAATCTTCTGTAGTCATAGCCCTGCCCTTCTGCAAGACTTAAGGATGAAATAATTCATAAGAAATGACATAGGCAAGTTCCCATTGAAAAATAAAATGGCAAAGAAATAGTCACAAAGTTCCATTCCTTCCCTCTTAAAAAACCTGAAATTTCATACAAACTGAAAGAAAGGCAAAAATTTATCACACAGGGTTTAAATTGTTGCTCTCCCTTATTCACCCTGGAACAGGAAAATTATGAGCTTAAACTCCTGAACAACTGCAGTATACTGCTGATCCAGGCAGATCTCAGTGGAAAGTGATTTAGAATGATATGGTCTAACTGCAAAAATCTTTTTTGTTTAGTTCTGTTCCAGGAAAGGTCTGGGACTTTGGATCATTTTAAGGAATCTTGCCCAATTTAACTGAAAAAAACTAGTACATTGCACATGTTTAATAGCAGTTACATGCTCAAAGGCATCATCTTTAATCTGGAAGTAATTGAAAGAGAAACTCAACTAATCAAAAACCCACAAAAAACCAACCTAACAAACCACCAAAACAAATGAGCCTCACCACTGACAACTTAATACTTCAATTGCAAAAGCCCTCTCTACAGTTTGTACTTGTATTCTTATAGACAAAATACCAAATCCATATTTACCTAATTCATATTCCCCTAACTTCACTTAGACACCCTGACAAAAACAAGAAGGAAATTAAGAGACTGTATACATCTGCTGAAGGAATTTGAACTCTCACACTTATCTCAGCTGCTGGGAAGATGAAAGACAGAGTTAAACCAACCTATGCCTTTGAATGATTTTCCATCCATTATAATTTTTCCCCTATACACAGTTTTTGTAGCAAATAACCATGTGTAAATTGAGGAAACAATATATAGAATTAAGGCTGGGAGTACATCCTGTGACATACACAGGTAACTACCAACAGCAAGGTGTGTGTGCTAACAGATAAACTGCATAACTGTAACAGCCCACTACTTCTAGGAGGCCTTTGTATTCTTTATTTTTTACTATCACAGAGAAGGACATCCGCATGGCAATGGAAAGAGCTTTAGAATCATTGACTAAAAGATATAAAAAGCACCAAGTGAAGTGATTATGGTCACAAATACCAATTTCTGTATAATTTCCCTAGCAAGCCATGGTCAATGCTGTGAGCAAATGCTTCTTTTTAACTGAAGGAAGAGAGTTCATTTCAGAATTGAGTCCACACAACCCTCATTTGTGGGGGAAAAGCACCATGTAAAAGCTGAAGATCATTCAGCTGTGTGAGCAGAGATCAGAAAGCATGTAACATTTTTGGCAAGCTCCAAAGATGTGTTATGGCAGAAACAGATGAAACAGCACAGAAGTGCAAAACAACTGACTGGATAAATCCCCTATATCCTTTAATTTCTTTGTCTTTACTGAAAGGTACTTCACTAGTATACCAAGAAGGAACAGCTAAAGAAAAACACATTTTTATGCACACGGCGACAAGCCATCATTCAATCTGTAAGAAAAAGCCATACAATTGTGTTAATATTTCACATTGAGGCCTATGACATGACTGACTTGAAGCACTTGTGAAACACAAAACATAACCTTCTTGAGTTTCTTTACAATACCTAATTTAAAATAAACAAAACAATGTATTTTTGGCAAAGTAATTTTTCTTCTTCCACTGAAAAAATGTACAAAAGTATTTATTTGCCGGAGATAGGGTGTGGTGTGTGAAAAATCATTTCAGCATAATATTTCCTTCAGAGAAAATGAACATTGGGTAACATCTGTAGAAGTCTGAATTACTGCAACCAGACAGGCAGTGATTGCATGAACTAATGACTAGGGCTCTCTATGCAAGGAATGATCACCTAAGTGTGCTGTAAATTGCTAAAAGAGAGACTTCAACCTGAATTCATCACTTGCCAGAATAGCAATGTGCACTCCTGCAACACATTTTTCACCTCTTCTTTTTCACTTAGCTCTAGCTGTAAGTCCACCCTATAGAGGTAAATCAGACTTGGGATAAAAATATGTTGTCATATCTTCAACTATTTTCTTTGCATCATAAAGCAAAGAAACTTTTAATTCTAAAAGAGACTTAACGACCAGCATATTCTGGGAAACAAAGCTTACAACCAGTATTTGAAAATCCATACTTTTATGGTATTTTGGTATTTTGGTATTTTTGCTCTGTTTTACAATAAACTATAGATATTTTCCTTTCTTATGTTTCAATTTCAAATTTCTTTAAGAATGCTATCTAGACCAATACACCAAGGCACTGCTACTAGAGAGTGAACTTCTATCCATGGAAGCAAAACTGTCAGAACCCAGGTGTCAAAAGTGATCACCCTAACATAAGAAAGGTTAAAGGATACCATATCAACTATGTAAATATATCATTGCAGAATAGTCATGTCCAAGAAATGTCTTAATCTTTTATGAGAATAGATTTCTAGGACGAAAAAAAAAAAAAAAAAAAAAACGAANAAAAAAAAAAAAAAAGGACTTGCTCACTTAAGCATATTCTACTTCCATCAGTATTTGCAAGAATTAAAATCAGTAGGACCAAACCTCTCAGGAGCACTTTGGAGACCTGGATATGTAGAAAGTAACTATTATACATCAAGTCAGAAGGCAGTTAATATGAAAAACAGGAGTGCAACTCCAACCAATATTTTCTTAAAGGGCTGGCAGCAAACTGCCAGATGCACGTGTGACCTCAAAACAACCTTTTGCCAGATGCCTCTTTAACCTCTTACAATTATTTCAACTTCTAAAAAGACTGGTACATTTTATCATTTTCTTCCTTTGGTTATCCAAATTAAGATGTGCTTAATAGACAGATTTAAAGTGTTTGGGTCTGTGCATTTTTTTCTCTGATAGCCCCAAAATAAAGCTCTATAATACAGCGGCACATACTAGCACATACTATTTTTTTCTTGCCAGGATTAAAACTGCTGTACAAGTTAAGCAAGAAGTCTTCATCTTCTTTCTTTTCTTCTCCATTGAATCCATGTTCAAAACCAGGTAACTTTCAGAGATAGTTGTGAGTTAAGGACAAAGACAATATTCAGCCAAAACAAACAATAAAGCACTTTTAATAGTATTTACCATTTTTAAGTAAATAACCTTTTCTTTTGTAAAAAGTATGTTACACATCTTACGTTGCAATCAACAGAAGCCAACACAACTATTCATATTATTCAGATTCAAAAATGGCCTGCATACTAATATTTTGAAAAGGGCATTTCTGCAAATTTAAAAATAAACAAATTCATAGCATGGAGGCTATGAATATGAATGGACATGAATATGTCCAAGGGGCTCAAGCCCTAGAAAGCAAAAAAAGAGAATTTATGCAGAATGAAAAGTAACTAGGTCACATATACTACAGTGCTAAATATACTAACATCTGATTTGTGGCTGAAAGAACCGTTTTTAAAATCTAGAGTACGAGTAAATGAAGAAATGCAGTCCTTTGTCAACAAAAATATACTTTGGTGAGGCATTAAAAAGAAAGATTCCCTATGCTGTCCAGAATTCAAGAAAAAAAAAGGCATTTCCTTTAAGAAATATACTTCTTTATACAGCAAAACAATGAATTTCAGTTGTTCTGTAACCCAGATCCTTTAATCTGCACAAGAGATGCTGAGTTCAGTCAACCAAATCACTACTGGCTTTCAGAATACAATCAACACATGCTTTTCAACAGTATTAATATAGCATGAAGCTTGTGCTCCTAATTATTCATGTTTCTGCATTCTGTTTTTTCCTCCTGCTGTAAAATATGCAAATTTACTTCTTTGTGTTATTTAGGTCCCACATGGGCCTCAACAGATCTGTTTGTAAGGCATTACAAGCCAACATCTAGATACATGCTGTCAACATTTCAAGCTTCATTGTTTTTACTAGGTTGGAATGCCATTATAGATTTGATATTAGGCTTTAAAAAGCTTTTTATAAATCCGTTGAAAACCTACAGTCTAATCAAATTGTGTACTGATAATTACTACTACTGCACTTTAGTGTGTGAAAGGGGGAGAGCAAAGCCCTCTCCAAGCCCTGAATCCGAGGGAAATCCCCATCTAGTGGCACCATTGAAAACCACAGGTTGTTTTTGTACAAAATTAGTCCCCAAGAGGATTGCTTGACTTCATCACTGAACGAAGGGAAGACATTACCTCCTTGTGCAACTAATGACAGGTAACAGGAGGGGACTGTTTCTTCTGAATTCCTTCTCCTCCCTTTTCAATCAACTCTGGCTGTAAAATTCAATGCCCAAATAAGCTACTAACAATTTTTAAGTATAAAATCTATAAAGTCACACTTCAGGAAACAGGTCACTTTAACTACAGTAACTTCTTAGAGTGCATCAAAAGTGTTCACTTACAGTGGCACAAGCTGATATGTATAAAGTATTCTTGACATAAAAAGATTAAAATACATCCCCAAATCTCAAATTATTATAAAGGTGGTATTAAATATTTTAACCTCAAACTACATAATGACATAGTAGCTTGGTTATTTGAAAACTGCAAGGTTGGAAATAACTACACAAGCATTTACTGTTATATAAAAAATATGTAATACAAGTCCATTGATGCAGAAAGTGAAAGAACATTGAGACACTGCTTTTTTTTTCCCAACTGGCACAAGGCCTTGTGCATTTCTTTAATGTAATAGTATATTTTAAAACACTGCAGCAGCCCAACCTTCCATACTAGCACCACTAAAAGCTCATTAAATATTAATGAAAAAGCAATGTAGAGATTCACAGGGATCTACTACACATTACTACTGACTCCTAGAAAACAAACAGAATCAGTAACACTAAGATTTTACAAATCTCTTAATGCACTTAAACTTTGAAGTGTGTACGCAGAGGGGAGAAACCAGAAAACCATTTGATTTGCAGCAATAAACTAGTATGAGGGTAGTTCTTTGATCTGGGAGTCTCAGCATATTAAATTTCCCGTTCATAACAGACTCACTCCAGAAAATCTAAAAAATTGCACATTTCTCTCAGAAGCAAACATTTAAGGAGTTCCTAAAAATATATAGAGAGATCTATACTACTAAGATTAACATGAAAACAGCAAGGATCTTACTGTAAGGCCTTTTCACATGTTGGGGGACAGTGGGGGTGTCCTTTAATTCAATTATGCAATTTATCCAGTTCCTCCTTCCACAATACAAAGCACCCCAAAATTGTGTCCACACAGAATAAATCCATAGCAAAAGAGAAACTGCAGTTTGGAGAGGAATGTATGTAAAATGTATGTAAAACATGTAAAATTGGTCCTTTGAAAAACAATCCAGATTTCCAGAACTAAAGGCCAGCCTGGACTGATCATTTTACTTTTTTGTATCTTCAGTACAAGACTTCCCATTTGTTAACAGTGTTCTTCTGCAATATAACTTCATTTAACAAAAGGAAACATTCAGCTGGATGTAAATTATACTTTTCACAGTCTCACAGACAAGTTAGGATGCTCCTGTTTACAGCTGAGGAAGATTACATAAGAAGGAATTATAATATTGAATTCACTCAGTAATATGGATACTGGATACATCAGGAGAAGGTTTAAGTACTTCATTTAAAATAAAAACAAAGTTCAAATGCCTTGCTGAGATTAGCTTAAAATACTAAGCTATATTTGACCACTAAAATTTTGAGATAAGAATATCTGCCATCATCCACCATCATTTAGCAAACTCATGTACTTTTTTCACCCCATTATGTTCCTGACTTTGTCATAGCACATCATAGTTATGAATTCTAAAACACCGTGCTTCTCTCAAAAGAATTCCTAAGTTTTCCATCCTTCATCTAATACCAATTTTCTTCTACATTTTTAATAAGGAAGAAGTATTTGCCTTATACTGAATTTCATCTTACAGGATGAACAACAGTAGTTCCCACTCCTTTTTTGTGATGTTTTAGATGCCGGTGCAAGCCTGACCACATTTACGCTGTACAGCTCCTTCTCTTCAGATATCATCATTAAAACAAAAGGTACATTGCTTAATTCCACAGATCCAAGACCCATTTAAATACTATGGATCCTTCTATTCATTTGGAAGTGATTTCAAAAAATGCAATTTCTTATGTCTATTACTATTTTCTATTGAAAGGAAACTTAACAGGCAAAAATCATGGTTGTTCCAACAGTGAGAAGCATTCACAAACAGACATTAATCCAAAACTTGCTTTCAGGTTCTAGATGTCCTTCCTAGACAGATCTAGGCAAGCATAGTAGGGAAAATGGAGGCTCTCAGTGCAGAAGTGTATCTTCACTACAAAATACCTGCTAAATGTTCTTAGCATAGCCACAGTCTCCCTGCATCTGTGACAGTCACTCCACTCTGATGGGAATCCTGTGTTTATCCACTTTTCCTTACGTACTTACTCTTGGAACTTTGAAAAACTCAAGAGCAAAACTGCTGAATCTCAGAAAACAACCTTTGCCTTCAGCCTAGTTCTCCCTAGTATATTGGTATAAGTCGATACCAATATTCCATACCACTTGTTAAGAGATCTGCACCTGAGGCTGAGAGCAGAGTTCCAAAATAATAGCCACTGGCCAGTTATGAAAACCCATGTTAATTTATATCTAAAAAAATGAAAGTTGTTCAAAATTAAGATTTATGAGCACCTCCAACTGAGCCACTTCTCCAAATCATTTACTCCACTCCAGTATACAACATTAAAAGATCCCTCAGAAAAAAAACAAAACCCAAGAACTCTTAAATCCATGAAAAAGATTGGCCTTTAAAACACAAGTCAAAAGTAAACCAAGCCTTGAACTCAGGCATGGTCAAAGGATCAAATCAAGAGCTCCTCAGAGCACTGTGCTGCCTTCAGACTCTCCTGACACACAACACAACCACGCTGGCTGTTCAGCCATGGGCACAGGGCTGGGCTCAGCACCCCCTTCCCCAGTGTCAGGCTGTCAGCTCTCTGTGCCCACAGCCAGCACCAGACACAGCACAGCCTGAGCACCTCCACGGGGGTGAGGCAAAGAGCTGCGGGACAAGCCTCACTCCTTGGCCTTTGCCAAAGGCACCCTGCAGGGAGGCCTCTGGATGTTGATGACCACAACTCTCTGACTTGATTTCCTGGCCTGGCCTCAGATCTGCCAAATTCCTACAGCCTTGTCTGGCGATACCTGGACCCTGGTCACTGTCACCAGACCTGCTCTGATCCTGCTCTGATGTCCTTGCTCAGGTACTGTAGGACTGCAGCACTCATCAGTGAGGTCTCTGCCCAAGCCTTTGCCCCCCTTGGCACCATCGCTTGGCCGCACTCACCTGCCCGGTGGAGCAACCAGCACTTACTACTTCTTCACATTGGCTTACTTCAAATTTTCCTGGAAAGGTAAATAAGACCCTGCATATCAGAATCTTAAACTAAACCTGAAAACAAAATTAACTTCTAGCAGCACTTTTTAAAGAGGACATACAGACAATTCTAAGTGATTTTAGTTATTTAGCTAATTTTTTAATGGTGAGGGTGATGAAGCACTGGAACAGGCTGCCCAGGAAAGCTGTGTTCAAAGTCAGGCTGCACAGGGCTTTGAACAAAATGATATAGTGAAAGATGCTCATGCCAATGGAGGCAGGTTGGACCAGATGATCCCCTCCAACCCAAACCATTCTGTGATTCTATGATCTTTCAGTTGCTTCAATCAAAAATCAGTCACCACCCCCCCCAGTGGAACCATCAGCACCAAGGGGATGTTTGCAGAGTTTCTGCCCATCTTGCCAAACACAAGGGAAGCAACATTGCCGTCTCAGTTTTTTTCAATTCCCTAATTTAGACTGAGATTAGGACTACCAGTTGCATAGATCTTTGAGATCAATGGGAGATGTTTAGCTGTGTGCCAAACCAAAATGCTAGATTAAACCTGTATTTTTCTCTGTGGCTAGCAACAGTAGGAATGAATGGTAGGTTGGAATTTATGTTATATTACAAAACCCACGAAACATGACAAACTCCTTAGAAATACTACTCTCCAAGATCCCCAAGCTAACTGAAAACTTATGTGTTTTCTTGATTCTGGCATTCAGAATGTTAACAATAAAAACAATCTGTGATGATCAGGAAAACCTCTGAAACATTTTTTGTATTTCTGCAATTGATTCACTCATCAAACCAAACTGCATGAGTTTTGCCTATTTCATGAGCCTCTTTTCCCCTTCAGAATAATAGTTATGCTTGTTACAGAACAAGCACCACTTACACAGTTCCACGAAGAGATAACATGACCAATATCCATAAAATAAGTGAACAGGTAGTTAGATATAAAAATGCTTTGGTCCCTGGTAGAAAAATATATTTTATACTTATTTTGTAGAGAGAGAATTATGAATTATTTTTTCTTGACTCCCACACATGCAATATTTGCCCCAAAAGCTAAAAAAGATAATTTCTTTCAGCTACTATGCTGCATAGTTGCTTTTGTTGCTTCTGCTGTTTTTATGAGTCATCTTTCTAATCAGACACTAAATTTCTAAGTGCATTGATACTTTACAAAGAAAGGTAGATCTAAAACATAGCAATATATAACTAGACTCAGAGAAGTTACGAAAAAAATCTTCAGGATTTGACAGCATGCTGACTCTGGTGCGTCTTTCTCAGTAAAGCACTGAACTTGCTTCTCTGTTTTTCAAATAGGATACAGATGATACAATTATACAGAAAGATTAAAATAATTGAATATTGTTAGGTAAATCACACTTAATCATCTATATTTAATTGTGATGCTCAGTACTCTCGGTACATTAATTATTGAATAGATTTCTTTCATACTTCATTGAAAAAGGCATTTGATTCTTTCTTGATTACTCTCATTCAAACTTGCAGTAAGACTCCTGGATGTCCTTTTCAGTGGTGCATGATGTGAAGAATCTTGCAAGGGATTTGTGATAGAAAAGCTCTCCTGACTACAACAGAGGAAATCAGGAACAAGCATCCTCACAGGATTTACTTTCCCTCTTCTTTCTCCAGGAAAGAGACAAAGCACTTCCTTCCCTGTCCACAGAATACCAGTGAACTAGGCTTTCTGTACTTTCATATTCTAAATGAAAGACTGGGTTTAGGAACCAATTTAAAACATAAAACATTAAATTCTCACTCCCTTCAAGAATCTTCACGGCATACAGTAGTGTTCACACTAATGGTCCTATAAATATCTTACTGAGATGTGTTCAAGATATTTAGTGTTGGCATTCTATAATATTTGACATCAAAGTTTAAAAAAGCTTCAGAACATTCCATCTGAGTAAAAAAATTAGTAACTAACAGAACTTCTAAGTGACTTGGTTTGTTTGTTTTTTTCCCCACTGACACTACTCCCAGACAAAAACACCCCTTCTAGATAAGTATCTACTTAAGTGCTGATCCATAATTCTGCAGCTACATCCATCTTGCAAAACAGTGATATTCTCCACTGATGAGGTTGATGGCAGCTCTTTTGCCCAGTAAAAGTTAGTTAAGATGAAATTCACAGTCCATTTCATTGCAGATTGCTAAATTAACTTCTGTCTGAGCAAAACCATAGTAATAAATAGAAAAAATAAGAGAAATCTCAAGCAAAATTGATCATTCTTAAGTTTATATTTAACAGGTTAATTTAATGTGCATTTATGTGAACAAAATGTAAATAGTCACTGACAGAATTTCAGGAAAAGGGAATGAAGCTAAATTGAACTGGCAATGGTGGGACATAGAAACATTAGTGTGCAGAACTCTGCCTATTTCAGAAACTGAAATGTTAAATGATCTCCAGACTTTTTGGGGATGACGATGTGTCTCCTTTGACCGTTCCACAATGCAAGTGCTGGAATGACTTGATGTAACCATCAAAACTCATGCAGGTGAACAAAATCTAGTGGAAGGCAGCAATTAAGCATGACAGCACAGTCACAGCTGTGAAAACAGATTTGTTTTCATAGAGAACTATTACCAAAAAAATCTAAGTTCTCCTCAAAAAGAGTTCCAGTAGTCTTTCATATTGTTAGACTTTGATAATCTACAGGTTTTTGTGACTTGAAAAGGCTCAAAAAGTAACACTTAAATGGAGAATCACTGTAAGATTCCTGATAGGAACGAGTCAGTAAATCAGAGCAGCAGAAGTTGAATATTGATGATGACAGGTTCCCAACAAGGAAAACAAATTTTCAGAACAGGAAAAACAAAAGGATCCGTTTCAGCACGACATAATAAATTTATCTTCTACATTCTTGAGCCAAACTGGGAAATATCAAACCTGCAAATATAGCCAATTCACAGGTGAGTACACTTCGGATTAGTTTTTGAATAACAAGAAGACTTTGAAAATCCTAAACTGCTTAATTTTTATCAAAATAAGAGTTGATTCTGTGACAAAACATCTGCATTTGCCATGACCAGAAATTTCCAGATGATTCCTGCCTTCTAATATAGAAAGTCTGAGGGTGAAAGGAAAAGGAAAGGACATGAAAAAAGCCAGTCCTTTAACAAATCCAATAAGATATTCTCTTCCCACAACTCTGATAATAAAGCTGGAAGCCTAAACTTTAACCTTTCTTGTTCTGTAAGGACGTAACTTCTACCTGCTCAGAGTATGAGAGGAAAACAAGAAACTACATTTTCAATGCTCTTGAATATGGTTCAGACCTATGTAAATAAAACTTCAGCTACTTAGTCCAAATAAGGAGACTAAGAAAACAAACTTCTATAGGAAAAGTAAGAATACTGAACAATTTTTATTATGGCTTCTCTTAACATTTCATTTGGTCCAAGCATCTCAGAGAAACTTTGACATTTTAAAGATGAAAGAATCACTTTCAACAGAAAGACCACTTACCCACAATAACAAATCCATCTGCTTCTCTCTCTGGAGCTGCAACTTTCTTTGAATCTTGACTTTTTCGGAAGAAGCTGAACATAGTCTCTTTAGAGGTTTTTTACTTCCTAAGATATTATCTAAAAGGAAGACAAAAAGTGTTAAACAAATAAAAAATAACAGAATTTATCATTAAGAAGTTCATATTGTGTCAAAGGCCACATAATTGATATTACACCTTAATCTTTATTATCAGATTTGAAATATCAGGCCTTTGTATGTCAGACAGATTACCTTGCTGATGTAGCAATTTACTTAAACAGGCAAGAAGAGAGTGAAGTACAAAAGGCTTTCCTAAAAAGTTATGAGTGGAATGGAATAATTAAAAAACACCTCAACTTTGACCTTTCTAAAGGAAAATGAAAGAAGGAAACTCCCTTCAGCATTTGTCCAGCATGTTTAGATATTTTGATTCTATTTTGAATTGTTGTTGCATGAACTTTTTCATCAGAGATAGTTCTGAAGCATAAAAAATTTGAATCCCAAAACATGATCCTATAGACAATGCAGCCTTATAAAGCATGAATTTTTGATTAAGCAAGTTGCACTATATATTTTCAGTCTTCAGTGTCTGTGCATCAATTAAAAAGAGGAACCCACCCATCCCTACAATATTAGCATAGTAACTATTTTCATTTTTCCCGTCTGCGATCTTAAAGACAGCCTAACAGTTATGTATATTTGATTACCAGTTACCACTGGTTCCCTTAAAAGAAACTACAAGAAAATCATGTGTTGCAAATTTTTTGCAACAAGACTTCATTAAAAGAATCTTCTAAAGCAGAAAGAACTCTATTGCTAGAATGAAACAAGGAAAACATTGGGATAAAAATACAGACTGCAACAGCAAATGCTCAGTATATCCTCTCTCTCAAGACTGGAAGACTACATAAAAGTAATTTTAAGTAGCTTGAAAGGGCCAAATTCCTATTAAAAACACGTAAAGGAACATGTGAAGGTGTGCTTCTCTCCAGAACCCAAGGGCTGAACTCGGACGTTTGGATCATGCCAGCCTACAGAGTAGCCTGTGGTCTAGCTCAAACATGTTCCCTGCTGGACACATAAAGGAAGGTTTAAATCAAGTCCTGTGAAGATCTTATCTACTAAAATACCCATATAAAAGGAGAAGTGGAATAACCTAATTTCAACTTTGAAGTAGAGTTTGAGGAGCAGAATCTTGATTTATTTTTCAGAAATCAACATGTTAAGAAGAAGGGACTAACAAATTGATAGCAACATCTAACATACATTAATATATACTCCTTCCAACAGAGGGAAGGAGTCCAGGGTGAAAAATTAAAGAGGCAAACAGTGTCAAGTTTCACTAAATGTAACAAAGAACTTTTAGAAAGAGAGAAGAGTGCTACTGTGAAGTGTGTGGGTTTAAAAAAAATATATAAAAGGAAGAAAGATAAAAATCCTGGATTCATTATTTGCTGGAATTCTTCACTCCCCACACAAATATTCATGGTACCACAAATAAGACTTCTTTTGCCCTAGCCAGTGACCTGTAGCAATTAACTGCACGATCAGCACTGACTGTTCATATAAACTGACTCAAACTCTGCTGTTGAAAGTGACAGCAAGTACTTCCATACTCCAGAAAGTACTATACAAAGTGTAACCACTGGCTTTCAGGAACAAGGTATAAATAGATCATGGCAAAAGCAGCAACTATTCAAACTGTGGCCTGATACCTGAGACTTGAAGACTGAATACCTTGCAGCCTGACCAGCTACTGCTTGCTTATGCTGACACTGTGCAGTTTCTAGCAACCGAATGAACTACACTGATGTATTCAAGAACAGAACAAACCATTCAGTGATCCAAGCCCATGTATACAGTAATTTTAAGAAAAATGTTACTTATCTGCACTTCATTCCTTTCTGCTTGTTTTCCTACCTTAGCAAGTGAAATACTGATATTTCCAGTTCCATTGAGACTACACAGTAGAAACTCCTAATTATCTCATTTATTTCTTACCTTCCCCCACACCCAGGCTCAACACATGGCGCCAGCAGCATATTCCTTTTTCAACCCTCAGGGAATAAGTCTTCTCCTGCTACCAATTAGGGTTGTCAGTCCCATAGCTCAAGTGGTAAAAACCTGTGCTGTAATGCTCAAGAGTCAGGTTTCTGCTCCAATGATGTATGAAGGAGAGGCAGTTGTGGAACAGTTTAAAATGCAATTTTACCTTCATCCTAAGTGTGCAACAACAAGAAGCAAAATCAGCTGTATGTGTAAAATCTTACAGATAGCTTTCGTATTGGCTCAGATTCCAGTCAGCCACTTGAGGTGCCAGCACTGCAGTTGCTCCAATCATTTTTTTTTTGTCGTTTTCTCTTTTGAGACCTGGATTATTGTACAGTGTTCAGCTCTATCACATAATGTCCCCTTTTCCTTCTTTCTTGCACAAAGGCAAGCATCTTAATCAGTATATACATGCCACAAAAGACTTGTATAGGGAATTGTGCACTTGTACTCTTTTAAATTCTGCATACTTAACATACCTAAACTTCACGGCTTGAAAGACAATAGGCATTTAAATTCAGAGTAAATTAGCAATCAAGACAGTTTGATCTAGCCAAAATAAAGTTACAAGCACTTTCACAGATTTTTCCCTTTCACTTACATGTCATTTTTTTCTAAACCCCACAAAATTCATCTTATCTACATACATGAGTGTTGATCTTTACTTATTAGCTGAAGTAGCTTTAATTCCAGTGCCATCAGTATTTCTCTAACAGAAAACAAAACAAAATACCTAAACCAAACCAAAATCAAAACTCACACATACTTTTGCTTGAAGCAGAAAACCAAACAAAGCTAACAAAAGTACTCCCTAAACTCAGGCCTCAAATCCTTATGCTGTTAAAACCACTGGTCCAGCACTAAGAAAACGTTACATGTTGTACTTTGTGATTGTGAATGTGGGGAGGCAGTATGGAATCCACATACTAAAAATACTAATGTGTTTAGTGAGGCTGTTTCTTTCTCGAGGTGTTCACCTCTTAGAAACATAAGTTGTGCTTGTAGATCTCAGGTCTGTGTAAAGTATGTGGAGGAAAGAGCTCACCAACTACCACTTTCAGCATTTCAGCAGCTTTGCTGAACACAATATTAAGTGTGTTATAAATAAATAACAAAGGATTACTAACAAAATAGAAGGCGGGCACAGAACCAAAATCAGAGCTGCATGCAGTCCAGTATAAGTAAAGCTGTAGACAGGCAATACTGGGGCATTTGTCATATTTGCTCTTTTAAGAATTTTATTTTAAGAATTATTTTAAGAACTGTGGTACTTCAAAAGTAAACATAATCTCACCAGCAATGGGAAATGTAACCACTACATTTCTTGAATTACATGTTAAAAACAGAACAAAGCCCCTGTCCTACAAAGAAACACAGAGCTGAATGGAAACACTCGTGTCCTTGAAGATAATACAGTTTAAGCACTTGCAGAATCAGGCTAGAGTTTTACTACTTGTAGATAAGATGAGGTTTCAGGTAACAAAAGCTCAGAAGAACCAGTTTCCATACAAGTTTCATTTCAGAGTAAAAATTAAATTTGAAGTCTGGAGACCTGGATGCATAGTCACACAGACCTGAGGCGGGGAAAAGCACTAAGCTGTAGGGTTCCTTAAAAGCTGTCAGCACAAAATCACAGAAAATACACCAACCATTCAGAGATAGTACCACATTTCTGCAGTCATTTCTCCTATACAGCATAGAACTTTTCCTTCCAGATGGGATTAATTTAATTTCTATAGGAGACCTGAAATTGAATTCACTGCCTAAAGATAAAAATCTCCCTTGGTAGGAATATACAATTCCTTCTACTCATGTTTCTCCCTCACAAAAAAAAAAAAAAAAAAGTGAACACAATCAGTGATCGTTGAGAATAATGCTTTTGGAACGGCTTCAAGCATTAGCAAGTAATAAGTCGTGAACTACAGCAATTCTGTGAGGCTGCAAAAAATATTTTGTCTTTCGGTGAGGCTCTGAGAACATATGTGGCACTGGACAAAGATGAGTAACAGAGCTGCACAAAGGGGTTAATTTATTCCTCCTGCATTTTGTCAGTCTCCTTTGACAAGAACTATGGTGACCTTTGAGCCAAACCAATACATTAAATCCAACAAAATTTTTCAGTGCAATGAAGATCCTCATACATTTAGCATTACTTTTCAGTCTTTCCTGAATGTTCACAATATATGAAAACCACCAAAAATGCAGCCTAAGACAAAGAGAGAATGCCCAGGACTACAGCAAAGCAGAATTGCAGGGGAACTGCCAATAATTACATAAATGACGAAATGTGGATAGAACAAGATACAAAACTGACCTTAAAGAAAGAATCAGAATAATTTCACATCTAGCAGTTTAAACTACATAATCTATGGAAGAAGAAAACAGAGCATCAGAGCGATTCTCACTTCCATGTTACCATCTGCTGTGATTCACCAATAAAGCAGCAATCAAAAAAAGAGCAAGATGTTTGCAGCCCCATACAGTCCTGCTTATCATGAAAACAACCAATTTAAGAGTCAAGAACATGCATGTTGAAAAGATTTCTCTGTGACACCAAAAGAACAATTTAAAAGCTTTTGACCTAGTGTAAGTTACTATGTGAAGAACTAAAAAAAAGACATATTTCTGTTCTCTGGCATTAACATTAGTCATAGTCCTCTAGTTAGTATTTCTTGAAAACAGAAGAATGGAAACTATCACAAGAAACACAAATACAAAAAACCCCCCAGATATACATATAACAAAACATTAACAATTTTTTTTGGTACTACATAAAACGTTGACGTTTTTTAATTTTTTATAAAATATAAGGAAAGCAGAAATACCAAGAACTATGTAACCCGAGTTACTATAACATAGTAGGCTGAATCATAAAAAATCAGCCACGATCAAGTCAGACAATAAAAGCACAGTGACAAAGGCAAAGCCAGAAATGAATAACAGTACTCAGACTGATGCAAACATTCAACTTCCTGAAGATAGAAAATATGCTAAAAGAGAAAGCTAGGTGTTTAACTAGACACAATGCTCAGTAGGTTGAAACCTGCTTCTTTCCCTGGAAACAGTTCTCTTTTGACTGCAAACCTTCAACAGCTGCTAAGAATGATGCAGACATGAACTTGTAAGAACGTTTTTCTATCAGCTGGCCCTTCAAATCCTTCAGCCCTAGAAGAGCCTGTGCAGCAGCCTGCTGCATCTTGCTCCAACAGCTGTATTTATGAGATCTGTCCTTTCAAATCTCTGAAGATATGCTAAGGAGATGAGGACATTCTCTTGCAAGTAAAATACTGGAAAGGTGAATAGCATAGTGACACTGAAGAGATGACAACCAGCAAAATCTCACCAAAGATATAACTTTGCACTCCTAAGTCACATGCTGGTTCTCCACAGCTTCTGGCAGTAACTGCAAGATGACACAACCTACTACCGTACAACACCACTAACCCAACCAACTAACCAAACCCATTTTGCACTGGTTAGCAAGATGAGATGACCTGTGGCTGGTTAGAAGAGACAGTTGGCACATGGGTGGTGCAGTGACTGCCCTTTTAAGCCAGAGCAGGGTTAGATTTTCACAAGTATTTGTTGAAACACCAGTCCTGGAAATGGAAAGGAAATCACAGAACCACAGAATGGCAGCAGTTGGGACCTCCAGAGGTCACCTTGTCCAACCCTCTGCTTAAGGAGAGAGACCAGAGCCATGTCCACTTGGCTTTTGACTATCTCCAATGGTGGAAACCCTACAACCTCTCTGGGTAACTTGTACCAGTACTTGGTCACTCTGACAGTGACAAGTGTTCCCTGATGTTCAAGGAGAATCTCCTGTGTTTCAGTTTGTGCCCACTGCCTCTGGTCCTGTCACTGGGCACTGAAAAGAGCTTGACTCCACCCCCTTTGCACCCTCCCTTCAGGTATTTATATTCATTAAGAGCCCCCTTAGCCTTCTCTAAACAGTCCCAGCTCTCTCAGCCTTTCCTCATCTGTAAGGTGCTCCAGTCCCTTAATCATTGCTGTGACGCTTTTTGGCCTCTCTCCAGTATGTCCAAATGCCCTCTCGTACCCACCACTCCAGGTGTGGCCCCACCAGTGCTGAGCAGAGGGGAAGTCGCATGTCCCTCTACCTCGTGGCAACGCTATGTCAAATGCAGACCTGGATACCGCGAGTTGCCCTTGCCACAAGAGCAATCGGGAGGAACCTCTCCACAAAAAGGACAGTCAGGGAAAACATATGGAAAAAGGCTAACTCTGCCTCATGTCCACCAGTTGCTCTAACCCTGAGGCTCGAATATAAGCTCTTTTAATGGTGAAATGAAGGTGAAAGTAACAGAACAGAACAGCTCAGCTGGAAGGGACCTACAGTGATCATCTGGGCCAAATGCCTGACCACTTCATGGGGGATCAAAAGCTAAAGCATGTTATTAAGGGCATTGTCCAAATGCCTCTTAAAACACTGACAGGCTCGTAGCATCGATCGTATCTTCAGGAAGCCTGTTCCAGTGTTTGACCACCCTCTCGGCAAAGAAATGCTTCCTATTGTCCAGTCTAAACCTCTCCCTGTGCAGTTTTGAATCATTCCCACATATCCACAGCTCAAAGCAAGCTGGTCTAGTGTAAGGTGTCCCTGCTCGCGGAAGGGAGGCTGGAACAGGATGATCTTTAAGGTCTCTTCCAACTCAAATCATTATATGATCCTGAGATGGCCACTGCCTATCAGAGCGATGAGATCAGCAGCCCCCTCTCCACACTCCCTCCTCAGGAAGCTATAGCGAACAACGAGAGCGATCAGCCTTCTCTTCCCCAAACCAGAGAAAACCAAACTTTTTATGTCCTTACGGGACATTCCTTTCACCAGCTCCGACTCCCTCCTCTGGACGCAGCTGCAGCGCCACAGCTACGCTGCTCTCGAGACGAGGCCGCACCAGCGCCGGCTGCGGCGGGGCCGGCACCTCTGCGGCCGCTCCTGGGGACAGCAGTGCCGCCCTGCCCACCACCCTGCCCTGCTGACCTACCCCAGGAGGAAGACGGCGGCTAGAGAGGGAAAGCGGCGAGGACGGGAAATATGGGGCGATTCAACAGGATTAGATGCCAGGATAGGGCTGGAAGCGGGCGGTCCCGTCCCGCGGGCCCCCCGGGGCTCGGCCCCG
>VXAU01000922.1:0-19257 GCA_013399695.1 Formicarius rufipectus | reverse complement strand
CCCGCCCCGGCCCGGGCGCTCACCGGGCTCCGCCGCCGCTTCCGGGCCGCCGGGGCCGAGGGGAAGTCCCGCCCCGAGCGGCGCTGTCGAGGCCGCCGTGCGGGCCGTGCGCGGGCGGCGGGAAGCGACGATGGGAGACCTGCAGGAGGTGGCGCGGCCGCGCATCGCCGCGGGGCAGCTGGCGCAGCACATCGGGCAGCCCGTCTGCTTCGTGGGCCGCGTTGAGAAGGTGCGCGGGGCCGCGGTGGGGCTGCCTCCGGGTCTGCCGGAATGCCCGGTGGCCCTGCCGGCCCGGGAGCAGCGCGGGAGGCGGGCGGATCCCGGGAAAGGGCCCTGCCCGGCTGGGGCTGGCGCGGCCGGAGCTGCCGGCTGCCAGCAGCCCTTGGAGCGCACGGGCCTGATGGTATTACCATCTGGAGATGGTAATGTGCCTTTGTGGATTCGTCCTACTGGCATGTCTGTCTTTTGTAGATTCATCCCACTGGAAAGCTTTTCGTGCTTTCGGACGGAGTAGGGAAGCATACGACCGTGGAGCTGAGCGAACCTGTAAGTTAAGGAATACTTTGGAAATAATGTCACCTCCTGTGGATACCGGAGTTTTTGTCTCTTCTGAAACCTGTGCGTGCCTTCCATGTGTTTTTAGTGAGGAAAAAAAAGAATCTCTGCTAGTTTCTCTTTCCGACCTTTATTTCATTTTTTCTGCATCTTTCAGCTAACTTGCAGTCTTCTTACCCTTGAACCGCCTTGGTCTTCCTCAGTTTGCAGCTGATGTTAAGAGGCAGAACTCATTCTCTGCCAGACACATTTCTGTCTGGCTATTCCTCTTACTCTATTAGTTGTTTACAGTGTAATATATTCCATTACATGTATTAACTTTATTGCAATTTCACTTTTTCCTCCCGTTTTCTTACTGTTTTTATAATCAAAAAGACCCAAGAATATGGTATTCTGGAGGAGTTTTTTTGAGTTGACATTGCTAGGTCCTCTTAAAACACTTGTCATAGCATTCCAGTAAACTTCATAGTTAGCTTGAAGCATTTTTTTCTTAACAAAAAAACAAAATCAAGCAATTAATGCAACAGGTATAAAATATAATTAGAACTACTGAACAAAAATACTATTTCTTTTGTTATCAGGTACCACTGGAGGAATAGCACCCTGGCATTCTCTTGTCACTGTTTTTATCTCTAGCAAATGTTGTAATTAAAGGAATATTTTCATTGTAATGGCAAATGCTCTAGTTTGACTGAGTGCTTGTGTATATTTACATCTTTTTCTCTGAATGAGTTATTAAGTACTGAGAAATCTTGCCATTTCCATGTGAAATAATTGCATATGTTACTCTCAGATTTTCAAGACAAGAATCTTTTCTTGTTGATGAAAAATACAGTTTGATCTGGCACAGAGTTTTGTCTTATAAATGTGACGCTTGCTGACCTTAACTTTAAACTGTAAGAAAATAGCTCTTTTTTCCCCTTTAACATTGTTAGTGTCTTTTTATCCTGAACACTTACTGACAGATTATTTAAGAAATAATTTCCAAATATATCTCCTGGATCTGGAACACCAGAACTGTTCCCTGGCATGTGTGATACCTTCTTAGCTCTTACAGAGTTCAATAATTGACTCAGGTTTGAATGCAGTGCATTAAAATGTGGATTCTTCTGCTCTCCATGTCCGAGATTAGTCTCTGTTCAGTGATTAAATGGTACAGTTTTATATACTTACAAACTGTTACCTTTCCTCTGATGCTTCTTCATATGTTTTTTCGTTTTTTTTGTCAATACTGAACTGGCAATAACAAAACCTATAAATCTCTAAGTGGGTCAAGGCTTTTGTGGGTTTTTTGGGAGAGGACAACAGGGGCATTCAGTACTACTGTATTGTTTTGACATTAAACAGAATCTGTCACAAACTGTCAGTTGTGGAGAGTTCCTAGCTGAAGTGCTGTAGTCTTAAGTGGATACAGCAGCTCATTTAGTGTTACTAATTTCATCTTTGGTATGTTTTCTAGCTAGATGAGGAGATCTCAGGAATTATTGAAGTTGTGGGACGAGTAACAAATCAGGCAACCATCATGTGTATGTCATACGTCCAGTTCAGAGAAGATAAAAGTCCATTTGGTAAGAATATACATTTCGACAAATTCATTTTGAGTTCTCAACTCTTCTTCAGTAAATAAGGAAGAGCCTGATTACCTTTCCTTATAGGTGAGGTCTTTCTTCAAGCTGCCAGATAGGGAGCAGGGTGTAGAAAAGGAGTGTTATGGGAAAAGTTCCGTACCAAAGGTAGTTAGTGGTTTATGGTTAAATTGTATAGAGTTACTCCAAGCTGGAGCCAGTCCAGATCATTGCTGTGATCTGATTGTTCTCCCACTCGTGACAGCATGGTTCTCACCTTGCCCTGAACTTAGTGTGATTGTGCAGCCACCAGGCCTAAAAATCACCCTCCAGAAAACAAGCAGTGAGTGCTGCTGCCTTGGGGAAAATGGGAGGTTGAGGGAGACTGAGGTCACTCAACTAAACTGTTGTTAAAAAAACCCAGTGCTTTAACATTGTCATTGACTTGTGGGGAATTTAGTGTATGCATCATAACCATTTTCTTTGCCCTCTTTCAGATCTGGAACTTTACAATGAAGCACTGAAAATTATTCATGAATTCCCTGAATACTTTCCATTTGGTACTGAGAGGAACACTTGATTTTTCTCAGCGTATATTTAGATCTTCAGGGGGGACAACAGTACCTTAGTTTCTTGCCTGGCGGCATAGTAACAGTTGCATTTATTTTCAACAAATATACTGAAAAGATGCTGTTACATGTGCTGTGTATTGCCAGTGAAGAGTATTTTCCTTGCAAATGTATTTATTCAGCACAGAGAACACTTCTGTGGATGGCTCACTCACTGTATATATTTAACCCTTTTGCATCCATGAGGAATGTTCTCTTGCAGGATTAGACATGTCAGAAACTGGAGCTTTGTAGGAATCCTTGTGTTATTAGGAGAGGTCTTAGGATACTTTACTGAAGTAATTTGGTGGGCTTTTACTATAAAGATTTTTAATTTCATTTGTTTTGATACAAATTTATTGAACATGGGGTGGTATTTTGAATCTTGGAAATGGTCTCTTCACCAATAAAAAAAGATCTCACATTTAACTATTCGTGTCAGTATTGCTTGTTTGAGTGCTGTTTTCAGTGATATATGGTGACTTCTTTTCTATTTTACATGAACTAGTTAAATTTAACAAACCGGAGTACAAAATACTTGCCTTTTGCACTGATGTTAAACACTTGGAATATGTCTAGTTAGTCTTGGGGATTTCAAGCATGGTTGACTTCCCATCACAGCTTTAATTCTTGGTGGGAATCTAAGCAGCAATACTGGGTTTCAGCCAGTCATTGTGGCTTTAACCATAGGAACTTTTCACACGGTTCCTAATTTTGTCACTATCCAGGCTACTAACACAACACACAGGAGAATTTTTAAGGTAGTACAATCAAAGTAAAATTGAACTTTAGATATGCTCTCTGTGAATTACTAAAATATTTCAAAGTATTTTAAGCAAACCTTAACCATGTCCCTTAAACTTTCATAAAAACAGGTTTCATGTTAGTAGCTAGATTTAGTGCCTTAATAAGATTGCTAGCTTTGTGCTTATTTAGAGACATCTTTTTTTTCAGTCAAGGAATTTTTTTCCAGACTTATTTATCAAAATTACTACATATGGGGGATGATCAATTTAAGACTTTTCTCCCCCTCTGCCTAGAAGACAGGCAGTGACACAGTTAGTGTCACTGAGAACGAGGAGGCCTTCTGAAGTAGGAATTAAGTCTTTTACAGCAAACAAGAGCATGAGGTCCATGTGGCACAATACCATGCTCTAGTGCTCAGCAGAATCAGATTTCATTCTCAATAATTGCATGCATGTTTTCCTAGCATTTAGAACTATTTTGTTCTATTCTGCTTTTGAAAAATTGGTATTTTGTGCATGTACAAATAGTCTGTAAACAAATCCGCCTACCACTAGATGGCTTTAGCATTTTAGAGAGACTATCCCTGGATATGAGATCATGGGAGGAAATGTTTGAACACATCTACATTGAGCACAAAATGCCAGTTTCCCTTTGTTGGACAAGACTCGTTCATGCAGTCCTGCAGCACTGAAAGGTGGCTGGGCAAGCAGTACACAACTAAAAGTTTCCCCTGTGAGCTTTTCATTCATCTGCTTCTTTACAGACTATCAGACTGGCTATAGGGCTGTACTAAGCAGAGAGCAAGGCAAGGAACTGTAAAATATTCTTGGTATTAAAGTAATACTCAGGTCATACCTGAATTTACCAGCATAATTCCCCACAGTACCGTGTGAGAAACTGCCAGCCAGTCCAATATCAAGGGGAAAGGCATAACCATGGGGCTTGAATTGATAGTTAGGCAGGCCCCTGGCATGACACACAATGGTGTGAGAAACTGCCGGACCTGTTTTATTATTTACGAGAAGTAGTGGCAGCCAAGGGGAGTCACCAGGGCAACTATAAACACCAGAGAGGGATGGGCCAGAAGCAGGACTAGTAATGGAAGGTGTGAATAGGAGCTGGTGCCTTCTCTGGAGGAGAGGAGGCTGCTAATAGGCAAGAACCTGGGCGAGGAGTATGAAGTGAACCATGCAATCAGAGCTGACAGAGAATTTCACGTCATGTGGGACAGGACCACTTCCACCACGCTCCTGAGTGACTTCTGAGATCTGACACCTTTTCTTGGGGCTCTTGGCTGGCTCTGCTCTGCTGTCCTTGCTTGGGCATGGACACGCACAACGCATGTGGTGCTCAAAAGCAGCCTGTGATGATAAAGTGCTTGTACTCAATTAAGGAAGGGAGGCAAGTCTGGAACATCTATGGGAGTGGGAACAATGAAATGTAATCAGCATGAACCGCTGGGTCAAAGCACATTAGCATGCAATCCACCTTCAGCATCATTGAGGAGATATAGCAGGCAACAGTAAATGTAGAACTGCAGCTAATAAAAACTAGGTGTAGCTATAGTTTTTGTTAGAAGACAACAAATCAACCCCAAAAGCCCAGCTTTATTAATTGAAAAGCAAAACAAGGAAGAAAAAAATCTGATAATTAAAAACCATACAGATCTTACTTTGTAAATAGTGTAATTACTGGCATGAAAGCCTGATTACTAATTAACAACAGCCAAAACTGATAGCAATGCTGTGCCAGAACATGCACACATTCATAATCCAAAATTTCCATGATTTCAAAGATAAGTATCAAAGTAAGCATGTAATTTAATCTAATGAAATTATCTGAATGTGACACAAAGATGTACAGTTGAGTTGAAAACATTATTGATTACATAAGAAAGTGAGACGTTGCAGGGTGATAGTTTCATTGAACTGGAATGGACGTTATCTGGAAAATTTTCTAAACGTTACTATGGAAGAATAAACCCACACATGACACTTAGAAATCCTCATTGCCATAAAACAAAAACTTTATTGCCTGTATTTATATAAATAAGGTATCATACAGTAAGTCCCAGTTTACATTTATAAATGGAAACATTTTGAAAAGCTCTTCAACAGCAAAAGGAAGTGTGCAACAATACTGGAAAAAGAAATAAATATTCTAACAAGAAAAAAAAAAGAACTACTCTTCCATGCCTAAAAGTACCAAGTACCTCTTGAATTTTTAACTTAACAAAGACTATTGTCAATTAAGCAAGAATTTTAGGTCAAAAAAAAATGCAGATTACAACATTAACGCTAAATCAGAAAATACAGCCCAAAGTTCTAATTGTAATTTTGTACACTTCCACATTCCATCTTCTTGAAACTACATTAGAGCATGTAGAACTAGTGGTATATTACAATATATTCGCTTTTCAAACACCAGGTTTCACAGCCCTGGCACTACAGTACCAGTTTATTGCTAGCATTCTATTTAGTATTTTATAGCACACAAGTGTTAAGTAACTCATATACTGTAAACACACACCAAGTAAACTGATGTTACTATCACATACCTTAAAACAGGTTTGGTTTTGTTTTTTCCCTAATTTGTATGAATTTTGTTGCCTATGAAATCAAGGACAACAATACCAATTAGCTCCCAGAACATTATTAGCAAAACTTTATTTATGAACTTGAGAGTGCATCAATGAACTTTCCAGCTGGTAACTCATCTAGAACCACTCTGATCAATTACTTAAAATTGTGCAGCCTTTTGGGAGCAGACTGGTGTTTGCTAGTGACAAGAAGCAGGATATATACAGGTTGATTCCACTCTTCCCAGTATATTTCAGAAGTATGGGGAGATGCTGATTATCTCAGAGTCTTCAAATGTTTTTGTAGTCAAAACTCAGCATGTAGTTTAAAACTTAAATATTTACAAGTCTCCAGTCCTTGATATTTCAGATCTTCACAGTACCAACTTAATCAATCAACTACAAACCTCCTATAGTTTATCTGCACTCTGCACTGAAACACGTGACTTCTCACTCAGGGAATTCTTCTCTAGGACAGACATCACTAGGTGAGAAAACTCCAAAATTCTTTAGCTTTGTAATTCACATCAGCTAGGCATGTAGGCAAATTAAATAAGATCTTGAATTGCAAAGACACTGCTTTACTCTGAACCAAACTTGGGAACTGAAAGAAAGGCATTCTTTAAAATAAAAATCTTTAGAATACAGAATGTATGGCACTTTGAATGAACTTACAAGGAAAGGATCATTTGCATACAAGAAAGTGTAATCAAACAATTAACAGAGGAATCCACAGCATCACTCTGCCATCTTCTGAAGACACTTCTCAAGTGTTTATTTTGAAGGTCCACTTTCACAGCATACAGACACAGCCTTGGGGCTGATCAGCATTATCCTGAATACTTTATTAAAAAGGTCTTTGGATTTTAGTAAATCCAAAGAGTCCACAATTCCAGGAGTGCTTTTCTTCAGTCCTTTGAAGGACTGAAGAAGGACCACACACTATACCTACAGGCTCACTTCAGGAATACCTTTTTCTACCATGCACACTCATACACACATTTTACTAATTTGATAGCAGTTTATTTTTTCACAGTCAGGAAGTCACAAATTACCTTTGTCTAAAATATATGCTTGGACTATGCTGGACATCCTCTAGAGAGCCACGTATTTTCAAACAATATTTATGCCTGGACAGTCTCTGCTGGAATGAGATTCCCTGTTGTATCCAGCTGCATACACTTACAAGAGCAGGCAGAAACCGGGCACTCAGTATGGTCCCTAAATAGCAATAGCAGAAAAAAGAAAAAAAGCAGGCAAAATAATTTTGCAATCTACATATTTAACTACATGCAGGAGTGTAGTACCTCAGAAAGAAGTCAGCATCATAGTTCAGTTTTATTATTTAAACATTACAATGATAGATACAGTGACTGAGGTATGTCCTGCTCAGTGCGGCACACACATGTGAAATAACAAACATTTTAACATCAACTTACCTGAACCAACTCAGCATATGCCCAGCATGTCCACCATGCCTACAGTTGTGACACCAAGTAAACCAGTTGTTGAACTGGGCTAACTTCTTGTCTTTGCTAAGATCCACTTTTTCATCTGACTTGGATCCTCCTGTGCAGAGGCAAACCCACCCCCACAAATATGGCTGTAAATCATTATACTTAATTTATATTTCAGCCCCAGTAACACTATTAAAATAAATTTGAAATTAGGAACATGATGTGAAGAAGCAGCCTGATTTTAAAAGAGAAGTCAGTAAAATTATTAAGAACTGGTCGAATGCCAAAACAAGAATAACATTACTGAGCTGTTGTTTCACATCTTACGGGCATGCTAAACTTGACTATTAAGCAAATTTTACAGAGATAATGTCTTTCAATGGTGATTTATGTTTCAATTGATGATTTATGTTCCAGTGAATTATGGGCCTGTTCTGCTGCACACAAAATATGCTTTAGGAAAAAGTCAACAAAATCTAAGTTATGAATTGGAACAAATACAATATAGAAGTCCCAACACAGATCAGTGAAAGAATGAGAAGAGATATAAACAGATAACAACTGCACAGCTGCTCGTGGCTCTCTAACAAGACTGACTTAAAAATACGGACAAAATGAGTTTCATTTAGACCTTATACAATACTGAGCCCAAGACATTTAGAACTGAAAGATTCTAGTCATAATATCTCTTAGCTGTGACAGCATGACCTGTACTTTCTTTCATACTTCGTGATAGAAAGTGCACATATCAAATTTATTCTCTCTTCCAGCTAAAAATTAATTCATTTACATTCCAAGATTTATGTAGCATCCCTACAATTCCTCACAAGAAAACATATTCCACATTTCTTTCAGTTGTAAAGCTCACAATACCGACCCCTAATACTTAAATCTGTACACCAATCAAACCATGGAATTTCACTGACAATCTCACTAGGAAAACTGTCAGAACCAAGTAACTGTGCACATTATCTGACCTAACGTAAACAAAGGTTTCATCATAGAATCAGATGGGATGTAAACAAGTTCTGAATTATGGTATTCCTCCCTTCAAAATGATGAATATGAATACTTACAGTATGAGCACAAATAAAAAGAAAAAATGCAACAGAGTATCTTCAAATTAGGCCTCTAACTAGCACTGTAGCTGAATAACTAAAACTCACGGTGTCATACCTGGACAGCTGGAAACTGGTGTGCCCATATTTATCAAGCAGAGTGCACAGCGAGGAAGGGGCTTACGGCAACCAGGACAGCTGGTAACTTTTGACTTGGTTGGTGAACCGCTGACTCCATATTGGCTAAAACCTCGCCCCTGATGAGGAATAGCTGAACAGCTGTAAGAGATTGATTTTCCACAGAAATTGCAACTCACGAACACCTAAAGAGAACAAAAGCCCATTAGTTTTTTTGTTTGGTTCCACTTTTGCTACATGTGTGAGTGAACCCATTCAACCTAGTAAACATTTATTTACCAGATATTCTAAAGAGTGCCCTAGAAAGCCAAGACTACTTGTGAAGCAGTTCTTAGTATCTTGGCTTACAGATGTGGCACATAGCCCTGAGGAGTAAGCCTTAACGATGCTCACTTACTTCAAGAGCACATAAAAACATCTACAACTGCTAAAACTTCAAAAGGTATTATTTAAGATAATAAAAAGCAACTTCTGCAGTAACAGAAGAAATTAAGTTCATTCTACTTACTATATAACTGTGGTCTCTCCCTCCTTATTGTCAGGTAACTCACTCTAGAGTCCCCAGCTTAAGGACTACACTAATATCATTTATCTGCGTCCCTCATGCCACAGGTTGCGACTTCATACCAAGGAGCACATATTTCAAATTCTTTAGGGGTTATTTGTGTTAACCACATAAGGAAGGAGGAAGTAAACTTAACTCCCTCCCACTTGGAATGGCACAGATGCAGTTATCCTTGAACAGCTGTGATGGATACATAAATTCAAAAACAGCCTTTCTCAGAAACTCTTAGGCCCTAGAGCTTGTAACAAATATACTTAGCAGACATGAGAGAGTAAAAGGTGCTGTGGGAAAAACCATTTTGGCTAAAAATGCCATCAGATGTTAAGAGCAGCATTTGGGCAGGGCATTAGTTTTTGAGTCAGCTTATGTTCATAACTGATAATGAAAGTTGCTGCTGTTCAGTTTCAGGTTCAAGGGCTTCAAAGTAGCTTTGAGGTTTGTTCCAACTAAAATAGAGCAATTTGAGCTAGTTTCAGCATCATTCTCACCCTGACAATGAATTCAGCTGAATGGTAGATATGTCTCTGATTTTGCTTTTCAGCATGTGAAGAAAAGAAAACCCAAGGGGTTTCTAGTTTTCCCAGAAAAAAAGTGTTGTTAAGTTACAGGTTCTGAAAGACCTCTTATCTAACAGAAAAAGTGACAAACCCTTTTTTAGGGTAACCTTAGTTGAAAGCCTTCATTTGCACACAAACCATCCTGAAAGCCAAGGTGCGGCCAGCAACTTTTTTTATGGAAGTACTACGCTACAATTCTTTCTGGACTGGTCACACTCTATACAAGAATTACATTCACCTGGGCTAAAGGCTTTGAACTGGGATCCAGCTTACTCCTATGGATATCAAATTCTGCACGTTTATGCCAAAATCTCCAAGCATCTAAAAGATTCCTGTAGTTCTCAATCCAGTACTGAACCCTTTCATCCTTAAGTACATCTGATGGAGAACCCTAAAGCAGACAGGAAAAAATGTCAGATATACACTGAAAACACACAATACATATTATTCACTTTGTCAAAAGGCTTTACAAAAGGCACTATAAGAAATGATAAGTAACACAGTGTAATTTATCTTGAGGAAGATGAATTTTCTGTTAAACTGTAATGTTGAGTTTGATAAAGTTTTCTTCAGTCTGCCTCTCTGGTTGAAAACACTTGTGCTGCCATGTCCTCCAAAGAACTTGTGCCTGTGAGATGACTGATTTGAAAGTTCTGTCACATATCACAGTCTATACCACTATTAAGGTTGCATATGCAGTTAAACACTGTGCTGCAGATAGCTGCTACTGTGTAAGGGTCAAGGTAAGTCCATCATAAAAAACCCCAAACCCTATGCTTACAGACAAACAAAAAACCTCACTTTTATTCTCCATCAAAATCCTGGAAGGAAAAAACAACAATGAACCCATCAGGAAACACACCAGCAATAAGCAGGGCAATGGGTATTCCCAGTTTAGCTAGCGAAAAGGACTATGACTTTTTTTTTGTCTCCTTCCTCTACTATCTCATCAAGCTATCTCAACCAGAGAGCGTGAAGTCACATGCTTGTCACTGAGTGTTTCAGATGACTCCACAAAACAGGCATAATAAATATTGTCCCAATTTAGCATAGAAAATCATTTTTAGTTCACAAGATTAAGTACTACACTGATAGAGAAACTATGTTTAGTTTTCTTCTGTAAACCTTTATTTTTGAGTGAAACACTAACCTGTAGCATGCAATAGCTTGCTGTCTGGACATCTCCAGTTCTGTCAACGTAACTTTCCATCAAGTCAACTCCATCTTTTGTCAGCCCTGTTAACAGTATTCCCTCCAAATTCCCAGCCTCTTTCATTTCATTCGTCAGCTTTTCAATAAACCTGTTTAGCTATTAAAAAAACACATAAGTAAATACAAAAATATATATTAAAACAGTGTCTCCTGCTAACAGAATATGCTGCTTGCTGGATATTATGCAGAAAACGTTAAATTACTATACTGTAATACATTGCATGAAACCAAGTAATTATAAAGAAACTAAGTTTCCTGATAGGTAGTGCAAAGAGGAAGGTTATGTATGCTTTAAATGATTTGCTGAATTTAAAAAAAAATATTCCTGCAGTAAAACCAAACCTTAATTTGATAGAACATAAACATCTGGAAGTAAATATTGACTAAGTACACTCTTCAGTAAAACAGGTATACAGGTAATGCAATAGCATTTAAACTACCATGTAATGAATACTAAGGAAAAAAAACCCAAAACAACAACAAAAACACTCTTCCCAAACAAACCAAACCAAAAATCAAGCTGAAGGTATGGACTAAATACTATATCTTACATACCACTGTGATGACAAAAACCAAATCACTCGTGACCCATTACTTCTACTGTTCACCCCTATACCCCAGAGGTTCTTTCACCTCTGAATAAAGCCAAGTTTAAAAGTTTGCTTAAGTGTGTAACCCCAAACTTACCTGAGCATCGCTGAGAAACTTGCAAGCAAATGCCACTCTGTCTCGCACAGCTACGTTATTTTCATACTGCAAAGAGAAAAATGGGAACACTAACATCACATGAAGTTTTCACTTTTGCAATACATTGTAGAAATCAGAACACTAGCACTACTGCCTAATACAATGAAATTGGTTGTGTAAAAAGAAAACACGGCATCTGAAGAAAGCTAACACTAAATATCAACTTAATCATTTACACTCAGAGGTATTAGAGGAAGACTGAGACTACTGGAACAATCTCTGGCAGAAAAGCCTACTACAACACATCCTACATGGTTTATGAAACTCTACAAAAAGAAACTTTGCAAATCATGTAGAGCTGGGCTTCGTGCTTCGAGCACATGCAGCCAAGAGTCTCACCAAGTCATAGACAGAAGAAAAACTACTTTCATACTTATAAACTCTCCCTCTAATTTTTCTCTTCCCTTTCACTCTACCTCTTTATCCAAAAGCCACTGTTGCATGCTTATATGGTAGGTCAGGGACTAACACCAATTTCCATGTCAGCTGTGTAATTTACTAATAAAACTTTCTGATTGTTTGTGAACCCCCTGACTTTTGTTGTTCCTTTCGAGCAGTGAGCATTTATGAATCTTAGGTGCTTCCTTCCCCTTAAGGGTGGGTAGTCACATTTATCATATTTATAAAGTAACTAGCCTAACCACTCAATTACTTCCTAAAATTGCAAATGCAAGTTAATAAAGTAAACAAAACACCCCAAGCAAAAACTAACTTCAAACAACGAGAAAATGAATTTCTCAGAAGTAAATAGACATTCGATGTGCAGCAATATTTGCTTTCTGCTTTTTAATCCTCTTACTAGACAAGACACTGAAGAAGAAAAGTACTTGACTAAAATGATACTTAGCTGTGTCCACATTTTTCCCTCCTGATATTCTCAGAAGAGAAACTGTGATTGACATTGCCAAAACATGATGTGCTTGACTAAAAGTCTTTCACATAAACTTCAACAGGTCTCACTGAAGGAAAAATTAAAATGAAAAACAGACAGACAACACCTTATGCTCTGTGAGTTTCCAATGCATCAATAAAAAACTATAACATTACTACCAGAGAACAAGAATACTTTCTTTTGAAGAGAGAGAAATGAAAGACTTAGGTTTCTTTCCTCTGAGATTTTAACTTTTTCAAAATATATTTTATTACCCTAAAACCATCATTGTTGGAATACAAAATTTCTTGGCAACAAAGGAGTTAACAGAGATGTCAAGGAGACCCTGGGAGTACTCTGAATAGAAATCTCTTGACAGATAAAAGACTGCAAACTCTGTCGCCTCCCTGTCTCCCAGGTGTATGGAACTGCCTCAACTTTGGTGCTACACCCTGAACTTGTTATTGTATTGCTAATATGTGCATTACCATGTGTCTCTCCATAGTGAATAGTGTGTTATCCCATAGTTATAACATCTCCTCCCAATGTTATTCCCTACTTGTAATACTCCCCCCATGTTTAGCATAAGTCAAACCCTGGGACGAATATTCATTTACTGAGCATACATATATTGTGTTATGGTTTCAATAAAATTGTTCCAGCTTGCCTCCCCATCAGGCTTGCCTCCCCATCAAGCGGGGACCGTTTTAGTTTCTGATCGCCACACATCATATTAACATTTCAACAGCTTTCGGCCCATTCCCCTGCTTTATTACAGCAGTTCTCCCTTGGGCAAAACAACTCCTACTGATTCACCGGTATTCTGTTGTTCTCTAACCAAGTATGTTACTCCTTCAAAGATTCAAAGTATCTCATTATTAAAGACTCAGTTTGCTCTTCACATGGCAATTCTGTATCAATTTCAGAAGATGTGAAACTACTCTGTTTACTATTCCTACACAGTGAGCTGATTTTAATACTAAAGCAAGGAAAAATAAAATACAATTCAATGCAAATATAGCTTGATGAAAGTTCTGCAAACTCCCTAGTATTTATTTAGGTTTTTGCAATTCCATTACTAACCTTTCCCCCCCCCCCGCTTTTTTCCCCACTGCTCAAATTATTTTCATAATGTATTTCTAGTGATGTAATAAAATCGCTCTAAAAAATGTGTGAACTGTAGCATATTTATGGATGATTTGTTCACTTACGTAACATTCACTAATATGAGATGTCTGTTTAGCAGAAAGAAGTGCTATTTGCCAGCATCAGGATAAAAGATTATACTCTAATCTGACTGATTCATAGCACTTCCCTTGCATACATGCATGTCTGTATATGGCCCTAGAAAATAAAGGAATTTTAACCTAAGAGAAATTTACTCACCAAAACACCATCATATGAACCAGATTCACTCGTCAGGAAAGCAAACATTGCACACAAGTAGGGATTGTTCAACTGCAGTCTTAGAGTACTGCACATTTCTCTCCAAAGTGAGTTCTTCTCATCTGTGTAGCCTGATAGAGCCATTGCTACTACATTAAGGTTCAGATCACCTGATTTAGGAAAAGCAATTAGTGAAACAAGGTTATTAAAGTTAAGGACTTAAAAAAACCCCAAACAAACAAAAACCACAAACACACAAAAAAAAACACAGTTAAAACTGTAATTGAAAACATCCATTTAAACCACAATGTTTAATCAGGATGCAAGACAAAATGCAGTAGAATTAACACTAGCTAAAATAAATGTGCATACACTAGCATGTACACTAGTTTCTGCATATAAATGCCTCTGTTCAGGGAAGTTAACATCTCTAAAAGTCACAAGCACAACAGCCTCTTTAAACAACATCCCGCTGGTTCTGGTATTTTGAAATAGCTATCATAAAAGACTGATATTTATCATAATTCATATCCACAAGAAGTGAAAAACAGGACTGTATATCCAGTCGTGACTTAACAGATGTAGCTGGAGGATGACAATTTTACATAGCAGTTTCAAATTAAGAAGTTTCCTAAAACATGTAAGCTGTTTCATCTAAATATTCATTCTGTCAGAAAGTTCAATTTTATTCTTGAATTTGAAGATAGCATGTCTTCATTGTGAACACCCCTAAGGAAAGTACAGACACATTCCCTCATTAAAAGGGGAAATATTAAAGGAACCTCACCAGCTCGTTGTGTCTCACCTACACACTTTACTGGCAAGATAGTCTTTCTAATTTAATAAAAGAACACAGACGCAAAGCAGAGTTGTAGGAGGCATACTGGCAAGAAACAGAACAAAACAACCTCCATCTACTGGCTCCCATATCTTAACTTTTCCATCATACACTGCAACTCTTACCAAATATTACCCCAAAACAAATATTATGTTTCAATTATTCCACAGCCATCACACTGGCCATATAGCCCAAGAGAAGAATATTTACATGACATCTAGCCAAGGAGCAATTCCATTAAAGTAAAAGAATCCCACCAGTTTCAAGTGTATGTATTTCTGGGGTTTGTATCATTAGGAAATTCTGAAACATACAATCTATTTTAGCTAGACAGTATGGCATATGGCTGTCTGGGGTGTGAAACATCGGGATTCGTCAGATTCTCACTCTCCAATACAACTGCTTCAAGTATCAATTTTATAAAACAACAGGCATCCCTTCTACCCTATCTTCCATAATTATGTTAACAGAAAAAAAATCTACTAATGCGATACAGTGCCAAAATAAAAGACACTAAGCACAATATGCACCTTTTCCTGAGGAAGCCCCTTTATTTAGAATTTGTATTGCTCGCCGTATGTCCAAGTTGAACAGTGCGACAGCAGCAGCTCGCTCCCAGTCTCCCTCCTGTTCCAGTGAACTTAGAAAAGGTTCCACATCTAAGTCTGTTCCCTTCTTTATCCACCCACAGAGCTGCAAAGCCAAGGATCTTTCCTCACTCAGATATTGAACAATATCTGCCTGTCTATCAGATCCACTCCTGCTGTGCCTGAGGTTCTCCGTTGTTCCTAGAAGTGGGAAATAAATTATGCTTAAATTTAAATCACAATCACAACACAATGCTTTCATTTCACTCATAACACAGAGTACAAAAGCCAAGTGTCATATTCTGGTACATAAAATCAACAGTGCCTATCACTCCATGGTGAGGAGGAGAACACACAAAATTATTCTGATCTGCTAAAAAATAATTCACCTAAACTTGACACACATTCCCCACTCAGACTTTTTTCTTTCCTCTTCCTCTTGTTACAGTTGACAGGACTTTTCAGTATGGTCAAATTGATAATATACAGTCAAGCACCTGCTCAACCAGTTCTCTTCTTTGCCGCAGCAACATGTTAGAAGCTTTCCCAACACTGAAGACCTATTTTTTTGCTTCAAGGAGCACATATATTAATAAGACATATAATAAATAGAGAAGGAAAGATTCAAATAATAGATTATACTAATACAAAATTCAGTGACCATGAGAGGCAGAATGTGATGCACCAGGGGCAATTACTAGAACAGGACAGCTTATTTAAACATAATTGTGCAAATGTACTTAATATATTAGCAGTAACTACCATAAAGTCACATTCCTAGAACTACATCCAGATGTGGAACTTTGAAAAAACCAATAGTATTGTGGGGAGCAAGAATTCTCAGTGCCATGGTCAAAACTCAAATGTTTGAACTAATTCAAAGATTTATCTTTGAGGATACTGTGCTTTTAGCACTACTGACTTTCCATGAAAGCTGAAAATTCTGGAAATTACTGTAATATAAACTGTTAACTTACCTTATTACAACACAAACAGAAATACTTTGTTTCTATATTTTTAAATAGCCTATTTGAACAATTATTAAAGATAGACCCAGGAGTGCAGCATTCTGCAAACATACTACAAATGAACTCAGCAAAGTTAGAACATTCTTACCCAAAGATGACTTCACAATTGATTTAATGCCAGCATAAACTAAGGGACCTTTGTTTCCTGTAAGTTTTTGATCCATATCTTCAGTGTACTGCTTCATAAGTATTTTCATGTATAGGAAGCTTAATTTTTCCCAAGTGTTTGAAAAACTGTTTTTAAAAATTTAAAGTCACATTGTATTAACATGTGCAAAGCACTTACAGGATGCTGCTTTATGTTTAGCGATTTCAATGCATTTCATGTAAGTGGTTTACATATAGAGGCATATTACTTCTTTAGGAGAGAAACTACAGTATAATAAAGGATATAATGCAGAGTGTACCAAAGTGATTTCAGCTGAGGATCTTCATTTCCAGCTAGGAGGTGATTTCTCCAAACTTGTTCAGTATCAAGACCATACCTTGAGAGAGCTCTGAGCCGCATTTTGGTTGCTATGTCTTTTTCCAAGGAACTAGCCTTTCCCTCTTCTGTACACTCATACAAATGTCGTCCACATGCCCACATTAAGGATGTCACTGGACTCCATGCAAGTGAAATTCTTTCAAAAACTGTGAAGTCGGACATAGTCCTGTTGGGAGTCACTACCACCATTCGATTTTGACTTGTGGGATGCCAGGCAAATGAAGCAATGTAATTTTCACATGGTTGGACACTTCGTTCAATTATTGTTGGCTCAGTTTCATCTCCAATAGGGGTGGGAGTATGCTGCATGTCATATAGTCTAATGATATTACTATCCCTTGTTAAAGTAGCTAATAGTCCAGTTCTTGTTGGACACCATGCAACTTTTGTTAAGGGTTTTGGTTGCTCTGTCAAGGTCAAAACAGGCTTCTCAAACTTTCTTAAATCCCATATGGCAACCTGACCTTCATAGAAGGAAGCTACACGATCATGGAAATAGGGATCTACAGTCACTCCTTGGACAGCCTTGGTGTTTACAAATATTTTTTGGCTTGTGTTCCTCAGATCAAAGATAGCCAGATTTCGATGCATTCCAGCTAACAGCAGCTTCTGATCCCGTGGAAGCCAACAGAGAGAGAGACAAGCATCATTCTGTCCTAATTCATATAGTGGCTTTGTTACTACCAGTCCTGCTTCTGCATCTCCTGCTGAAAGTCTTACTTTCTCCGTAGCAACTGCAGTCTCTGGGGCATATTTGCTACTGATATCCCAGATCAGCACTGAAAAGTCAGCCCGATGTTTGTCTAACCCAGCAGCAAGCCAATTGCTGTCCAGTGGATTCCACGCAAGGGTGTTGCATTGCCGTGCATGTTTGGGAACAAACTCTTTGCCAATCAAATCTTTTGATTTCGAGTTGTGATCTTGACCAAGGCTGGTAAGCACCACTCGGCCATTGGCCTGTCCAACAGCAAGGAGACATTCCGGATCATACTTGGGATACCAGGCCACGCATTTCATGTATGGTGTATCTGAGTTTATGGACAGCAGCGTAGCTGTAGTTTCTTCTGACAACCGCAAGGACCCTGCCTTGAGTTCTGAACTTACAGCAGAGTCAATGTGATAAAGGCTCAGCTCTGAGTCACATACAACAAATCTGTCAACATGGTGCGGGGCCCACAGAATATCAGGTTTGGAGCCACTCATGACTGTGGTAAGTTCATGCAGAATCTAAGCTCTGGTTAGAAGATTCAGGTGATATCCATGCATATGGAAACTGTTGAGAAAATAATTTGTAGGAACATTATCAAAACCCAAGTTCTTTTACAATCTCAGTTCATTGCTAAATAACCAAAAATATGAATGACTTTTAGCTCAAGTGTTTAACACGTTTCAGGACAAGACATTAAGCGTTCTCTGCATTACATCATTTTCCTCACACTTTGCTTGATATATACCTATTGAGACAAAACCAACACAGCCACCTACAGACTGATGAGAACAAGACTTGCTGTGTTTACAAACTCTACACTACTATTAAGCAAGAACACATTAACTGAGATGGTATGTGGCACAACACGGGGGTGGGCCACTGGGAAGGAGCCACTCCCTCAAACATCGAGAAGAGAATTTCTCTGCCTATCTGAAAGACACTGACAAAAATTAATCTGTCTGTTTTGTCTGAAGCCTCTTCCACAGCCTTGAAAGGCTTGCTCTCTTTCAAGATTTCTACAAAAATGCAACTCGTCATCTTATTGTGCAGCTCCTGTTTCCATCCCCTGCCCCAACGCTACCTTATCCTCGGCCCAGCAACACTCAAAAAGTTGTGTCACTGTTAAATTCCAGCTACACGCTCTTCACGCCCAGAATTGCTGTGCATGCCCACATGCAAACAGATCCCACGGACGCTACAAACATGTCTTATAAGTGCAGAAAAGTACACTCTAGATCGGGACGTACGAGCGGACAGTGTTATTTACTTTCCTCGGGCCCGTATGCTCCTACTGGCCCCGCTCTCCCGGCTCCTATCGCTCCGAGGGGCGCAGGACCCCGCCCGCAGAACCTTCTCGGCAGGAGCCAAGACATTGCCATCCTCCCAGCCTCCATCCCTCCGTCCCCAGGCACGGCACTGCTCACCCACCCAGCGGGACCAGCCAGCGCAGGGACAGGGGCGCAGGGACAGCGGCGGCTGCGCAGGACGGGCGCGGAGGCAGCAGCGCTTCCGCAGGGCGGGGCCGCGCGCGCGCTTCCGGCCCCGCGCCGCGCCCTCCCATTGG
>VXAU01000921.1:662929-772683 GCA_013399695.1 Formicarius rufipectus | reverse complement strand
TCGGGCTGCAGTGGCAGCACCGGGAGCTGAGGGCAGAGCCGAGTTTCGCGTTAGCATTTAGCATTTCCCTGCGGCCGTGATAAGGGGGCTTTCACGAGCAAAACCTGGAGACCAGCGTCTTGCGGGAGGAAAGGTCCTGTTTGAGGGCAGGGGGGTGAATGCTGGAGTCACAGAACGGGAGTATATGTTGTGATTAACGTTCACGTCATCGGAATTACGAGACCTTGGAGGGTGTTCCCCCTATCGATAGATGCTATCTGCTCTATACAGGAGTAGACCAAAACCCAGATAACACCGTTCCCATTTCTTGCTTTCTACTCTGGAAACGTCGTCACGCAAAACACGAGGGACATAAAAATCTTGGTTCTGTGTCTCGGTGTTAAGTCCCGCACAGTTGTTAGTGTTTTGCTTCTCACTGGAAACATGTAGCCTGATTTTTGTCCATGCTGGCTTTTTTTGTTGTAGTATTGTCAAAGATGAATTCACTTTAAATTCAGCACAGTTTTGAGACATCGAGGTGGTACCTGCCAGTGTGACTCTCCCGGTGGCACTTGCTGGTTTTGCTAGAGGAGCTCCCATCAGAGTGATTCCAGCGGGGCACTGCTCGGCCCCACAGATGCAGAGTGAGTGGGAGGAGTGCCCGACTTCTGACTTGGTGAACCATGGGCTTTTTTTAACGTGTTTCCTCTTTAAGCTTTGGAAGCCTCGGAAGCCTTTGTGAGTTATGGTTGGTAGAGTTTGACACTGGAGGGGAGGTGTTACCTGGAAGCTGCACGTTAACAGTGTGTGGACTCTTACTAACTTGGAATCCAAGAAACAGAACTCACAAGTCAGAAAAATTTTCAAAAGCACCTTTGTTTCCACCTGAATCAAGGTTGCTCTGTTCATACCCAGACTTAAACAGTCTTTTTCCTTTTTGAAACTCAGTGCACTCACAAACTCTTTTTTTTCCGCTCAATGTAGTAAGAGTAATCGTGGTGGCTGCATTTTCCTTTAGACAGTAGTCAAGATGTTCAGTTGAACTGGCATATTAAATTCGGCTTTTTCTTTTGAAAAACCTAAGCACAAGTTTTCATCTTGTTGTGACTGAGCTCTTTATCCTTCTGAAGTAGTGCAAAACTGGTTTACATAGCCTGTGTGTGGGTGCTATTTTTACTTCCAGCAGTTTTTGCTGGCTTTGTGCACAGACCAGACTCAGGAGTCTCTTTGTACTAGACTTTTCTTCTTAGTGTTGGCTTTCAGGCTTGTACACGTCTTATTGCAGAGGTATTGAATGTGCGTGTGACTGAAATCCCATTGAAACCTATGGCTCTCTGATATTTTTGTTTTTAAATAATAAATTCACCAACTTGCTGTGTACAAATGTAAGTGATGTATGTTCAGGGTGTTATATGAAGTTAATTTCTGTAAATAGAGTGCAACTGTTCATTATTTCTGTTCTCTTCCTTGAACTGTAATATATGAAATAGCCTTTTTTGTCCTGTGGTGGTTAAGACTACTTTTTCCTATAACTTATATCTGACTATGTATTAAGTCCCATACATGTATGAAATAGCCAAGGGCGTTAAACAAAACCCGAACCAATCCAGGCTCCTTGGCATTGAGGTGGAATCAAGCAAAAGTTGAAGTTAGAAGTTTGTTTTCTCTTTCTTTTTTTTTTTTTNTTTTTAAATGTGCATAGATTGTGTTACAGGGGTGCCTAAATATACTCTAGGAATATATTTGTGGGTTTCTAGCTGCACTGGGAGGAATCTGATCAAATGCAACCACAGAAACATGCTTGTAGTATCGGTCCTAAGTACTTTGTGCCTTGTCAGCAATGTAGGGAGGCATTTTTATTAGCGCGTCCTGCACAGACCTATGAACTTTCCTTGTCAGTTCCTTATTAATGATTTCTGATAAATGGAATATAGCACCATGGTCTCAGGTAAGTGTTGATGCTGCAGAATGTTCAGTTTTGGATGTGAAACTAATCTGTTGAAGGTGGAAACTGACAGGAAGAGCCCTGTTCAGCTTTTCTATCCTCAAATAGTTCTAAAAGTTATCTTATAGGAATCTGGTTCAGGAGAATAAGGGAGGATCTCTTGGTGGAAGGTAGCTGTATGGTACACTGTTCATTCCCTCTATCTTAAAATAGTTCTGTCAATGCAAAGTACAGATACAGAATTGGAAATAAGTGCAAAATGCTGGGATAGACCATACCTCCGGTAGAGAAAACATGACGGAAATCATTAGGGTGTGTAATTAACAAACTGTTAGATCAGCGTGGATCTTAGTGGTCATTATGCCCTTAATTTAGTGTAATTTGTTATATTAGTTTAACCTTACCTCTGTTAAATTTCTTCTCTGTATGAATAAAGTCAGTAACACAAAATCAAGCTGTGTTTGGGCTCAGTTGAGGCCTAAGCAAGTCAGAAGACTTGCATAACTCTCAGTGGCTGGTTACTTCGGTGTTTTCTTGTGCTTGATGAAGTCTTGAAGTTCAGAGATCCATGCCAATTCCTGGTGAATCATCTGTGGGCTGTGCCGATGCCATAATATAATCCCTTAAAACCGATAAGGTGTTTGTGTCACTGAGATGATTCTGATCCTCCTTAGGAAATTGCTGCTGTAAAGCCTCACCTTGAAATAGTGAAGAGCCCTGTAGACTTTGTGACTTGCAGCAGAAGTTGGCACACCTGGATGGAGGAGGAAACCCCCAACTTTGCTGCTCAGCTCTTTGTTTTACACGCAGGTAGTTTGGACCTCATTTTCCCAGTGTGGGCTGTTGTGATCTGAAAAGTGTATTACAGCAGGCGGGAGGTCTTGTAATGCTTCTCTGAAATCAAGTATATATTAATGAATTGTTTTACCAGCTTTGCCATGGCTACGAATCAGAGACAGTGATGATGGCTTTATTTCTAGATATCTGCTTTCCTTCCACTTGCTCATTTTTTTTCAAATGCAAAGCTTTCTGAGGGAGATACATATCAGCAAGTGGCATGATGAAATATGTGGACCTGCTGCATTTCACTCAAGTTGATGAGGCAACTTGTGTTGGATGCACATGCTTCCCCTCTTTTTCCCTGTTTCTCCCTGCCCTTGTTTCCATGATATAGCAATAAAAGGTGTTCTTTGGTTGGTTTGATCCAATACGCCGGTAAAACAACACAATCTCAATACCCCCTAAAATCTTCACTTTGAGGTATAGAAGTAATCTTTGCTAGCATACTTAAAATCTCTCTTATTCTATAGGCCAGTAGAATGTAGCATGTGTTAGGGTGTTATTGAAAAAAAAACCCAGACAAAAAAACCACAACAGTTAAAACACACATAAAAATTCCCTTAAGAGAAAGACAACAACTTAGAGAATTGCTATGACATCTTTATGGAAAATGACTGGCAGAAAGACCCAGCACTGTTGTTGCATTGTACATTACGAGAGTCATCTGAATTATCCTGAAGATAAACAAGAAATAGGCTTGATTAATTTGAAGGAATTACTTTGTTGGTTTTATTTTAGTTCTCTTGGCTGACCAAAATGTATGGTAGAATTCTTCACCTTTTTCTAAGGGAAGAAGGGTAGGAAGGGTTCATGTGGAAAACACCTGAAAAGAAATGTTTGAGAAGCAGAGGGAGATTGATGTCTTTGCGCCCATTATTTCCACTCCTCCCCATGTTTACTTCCTTTTCCATTAATTCACATATGGACCAGGAAAAGAACTCAGTTTCTCTGACTCCCTTTTCCCTACAAATACCTTTTATTTTGCTAGGTTACACCTGTCACCCTTTCAGGAATGCAAGGTAATAGTTTATATTTGTACAGTAACTTCCAAATTTTTTGTATCAGTTTGCTACTACAAAGCGATTCTTTTAGTTTCCCATATCAGTAAACTGATTCTTTTGCAAGGTCTCCTAAACTGCTCTGTTGGATTCCTGGGTCCCTTCTTGGGTCCCTTCTTAGCTCCCTTTCCCAGTTATGTGATGGAAAACTCGTGCTTAAGCTGACAGTGACCTTTTACTGTTGTTACCCCTGGTGTCTCAGACTTCTTGCTCTGCGTGTTCATACTTTCCCATCCTCTGCTGTCCTTGATTACTTCCTCCAGCCTAAACAGCTCTGTCTACCTTCTGTTTCTGATGCTTTGCTTCCTCTCCTATCCCTTCTGTGCTGGGTTCTTGACTGCCCTTGCAAATATTTCTTTTATTTGAACTCTGCTCTTTCCCCTTCCTTTCTGTTGCCTCCCAGGTTCTCTTTCTGCTCCTGCCCTTCCTGCAGGATGAGCCAGCCTGGTGGGATGTGCTGGAGGAGCAGGCTGTGTGCTATTAAGCTGCTGGTGGTTTTCCACAATATTGAGGTCTCTCTCTAACCTTTCTCAGCAGATGTGGCTGGTTTCCCACAGAACAGCAATTTCTAGCTGTCAGCATGCTTCTCACCACTTCTGCTTTACAAGACAAATTAAAGAGCTGCACCCTTTGGTCTCAAAAGGATGGGCTATGTATAGGGCTGGTGCTAGAGTGTGGCTTTGAGCTTGCTTAAATAATTCCTTTTCCTGTGTTGAATCCTAAGTCCCTTCTGTTGAATATTTTAGTGTATCTGATCTCGCTGGAAAAAAACATATTAAATGGTCATCAATTTGCATAGAGGGGCTAAAAAATGTAGTTTGTGAGGTTTTCTTTTCTAAACCTGTAGCATTTTTATTTTCATTAGGAGTGGAAACTTGGAGGCTTTTTCAACTCAAGCTGTAACGCGTAGTATATCATTTGCTGCATGTCAAAAACTATTCTTCACTGGAGAGTAGGCTTTCTGGCAAATTGCTTTGATAGTAGAAAATAACACATTCTGCATGATGCATTTCAATAGCTTGTCTAATGAAAAACATCAGATAAAAATAAAATGCTTTCAATTCTATAGATCGGTCTGTAGTTGATGAAATGTTGTTTTCTACTCCCGTACATTAGAATTTAAGGGCAAATACATCCTGTCAACTTAATGTCTTTGTGCCTGAAATTTGCAGTACAATACTGAATCTCTGCATGTTTTTTTTTTTTTTCCCCACTGATAAAAAGAATAAAAATATCATACAAACCTTTGAATGCAGTATTATATTTTGGCTTTTGTATTAAATCACTGGTATTCTTTGCATTAGTGGGTGGTGGAAATAGCTTGTAACTCTTGTTTTGCTGCTGTTTTGTCTTGCTGCTGCTCAGTTGTTTAACTCAAAGGATAAAGACCACTTTCCCATGAGATTTCTTGCAGATGTTGTTTATGGAAAACTCCAGTGGCAAAAAATTTCAAATTTTTTTGTATGCACTTAGTTTAGCTTAAGTCTTCTGAACTCGTTTTTCTTTGGGGAATGATTTTTGTTTAGTATTTGTAAACCTAATCTAATGCAGTTCTGAATCATTAAGCCCCTCTGAGCTTACATATTCTATCTGCCTTCTGTAATTTTTCTTCTTGGTGTTAATGCTGAGACTCTCTGTAGAGTTATTTGGTATGGCTGATGTGAGACCCCTTCCCTGACAAACCTGGTTAAACCCTGGCCTCCTCCTGTGCCCCAGTTTCTTTGTTAGGGGTGCCGATGGTCTCCTGCTGCTTGGCATTCAGCACTGTCTCCATTATGTGTGGTTTTGAAATCCAGGGTGCTGTTACCTTACCAAAACCAAATGAAAGCTCTTTAAGAAGAAGTCCCTTTGTTCCTTCCGTACCACATCTTTTTCTCAGTAAAAAAATCCCCAAGTTTTGGACCAAATTTCACTGCCCTGCCATAGTTTCTCCCATTATGCAACCGTAAGCCTGAAAGACACTTGTTTGGTCAATGGCCAGTAATCTGCTGTGGAAAGAGATGATGATGTACTGTGCCTCTTTAAATTTGTGCTTATGGCATCTTGAGTCATAAACACCTTTTTTCAAGATAGCTCTCCTTGGGTTTGGAGAGATGTGGTGGGATATCTCGCATGTCTAGAGTGCTGCAGGGGATGAACACAAGCTCTTTAAGAAGGGCAGGGCAGGAAGGCAAGAACAGGGAGTTGCCCTTCATATGAGAGCAGCAGGTATTTGTGAAATTTTGCTTTGGGATGGATGATGGACCAGCTGAGAGCAGGTTGGGATTAGTGGGTGACACCGTTTTGGGTGTCTACTGTAAACTGCTTGATCAGGATGATGTAGTAGATGATGCCTTCTTCAGATAACTGGAAGAAGCCTTATGTTTGCAGGCCCAGGTCCGCATGTGTGTCTTGAACCACTGTGACAGCTGGAGGGGGAAGCACAGTAGTACATAAGAAATCTGGGAGTGTTCTGGGGTGGATTGATGGCTTCCTGAACCAGGTGCTCAGGGAGTCAATGACAGAGGTGCTCTGCTGGCCCTTGTACTTACAAACAGGACAGGTTTAGATGTGAAGGTCAGGATTGCAGTAGCTGTAGTTGTGATCTTGGTCACCTTGGCTGTAGTGACCATGAGGTGATGAAGTTCAGGATCCCGAGAGGAGGGAACAGGACAATAAGCAACATCACAACCCTGGACTTCAGAAAATAAACTTTGCTATGTTCAGCATTTTGCTTGGAAGAGGTTGGTAAGAAAGGTGTTTATTATGCCATTCAGGGACATTTTTATGAGGGATGTACTGTTGTAGTAAACTGGTAGCATCCCCTTCTTGGTGTGAGTTATTTTTCTAATTTTATCAATTGGTCTGAAAAAAAAAAGGTGTTACCTCCCATCAACAGTCTTGTATAGTGGAAAAGTGCATGCTAGAAATTCATTAGTGGGATTAAATGTAGACTTTGGTTGTGTTCTTTTTTTTTTTTTTTTTTTCTGCTCTTCAAATGTCAAATCCGTTTAACTGCAATGAATCCATATTTAATTGTAGCAGATGTTTTTTGGCCTCTCTTAAAGGCAGTTCTTCCCCACCAGTGTACTGGAACAGCTATGGCATCGAGTGCACTTTAACCTTTGTTGCTTCTGCTTAATTGGCATAAAAGAGAAAGTAAATCCTTGCCTGCCAGGAAGCAGTATTGAGTCAACCTGTTTGATGCATCACTCAGTAGTGCAGCATTTTTATTCAATGCTGCAGTGTGTTGGTTTTTGATGGCTGATGGATAGTCCACTATTTGTTTTTCAAAATGGATGGTGAAGACTGAGACTAGGACCTGCAATTGGCCCATCCTTGTCAGTAGTTCAGAATATGTCAGGTGCTTTGAACATAGGGCACCAGAAACATAATGGGTAGGTGTTGAATGCCAGCTTCAGTGCAGCATTGGTTATAATCTCTGCTCTATCTCCTCTAAATCCTTCCCTTGCAGCCCTTCTTGCCTGGCTGATCCTTTGTATGGGGCTTTAAAACATCCATTGGAGGAGGAGACTGCACTTGCAGCATCTGGTTCTGTTTAAGATGTGTGCCCATGATCTTTCATTAATACTTTCTCTTGTGAAATCTAGTAATTTTATTCATGTTTTGTATGGATTCCTGCTGGAATGTCTGCCTCTATGACGTCTTTCATTAATATTCATGATGACAAAGTTAGCATTTTGGATGATGCAAGACCCAAGTACCACTTGGGTATATTCTACAGACATGGCTGAGTGAGTGAATCAATATTTCACCATGCCATGTATTTGTAACAGTTCTGATTTTGCCCATGACAGATGTGAAGACAGAATTAGAGACCTCAGCTGCGTGGTGCAGTTTTCTATTTGCCAGTTTGCTGTGGAGCAGACAGGCAGAGGTCTTTGTGCTGCTGTCCATCACCAGCTGCTGCTACATCTCCTTATGAAAATCCATTAGCTACTTCTGTGATGCGGAGTCATCAGTTGTGTGATGTGCTGTGCTGCACTATGAGTTAGCCCTTGCCCTCAGGAACTGTTTCAGTATCCCATGTAGTACTTTATTTGAAAATTTTTTGGCCCAAAGAGCCATGTGGGATCTGTGTTTGTGAAACTCTGTTGCCCTTGCCAACTGTCCTTGCTCCCAGGTGAAAGCAGTCAGAGTTGAGAGATCTTGGTGTAGCTTGCTGGCTTTGTGGGAGATGCCAAGCTGATAATGGCCATGCTAGGCTTCACTGGAGTCTGCTGAGAGCTCCTTTCACACTTCATGAATCCAGAGTAGGATCCAACTTCCACAGCATTTAACTGTGCTGCTAGTTTGAATGTGCTAGTAGGCGAAGGTGTCTGTTTTCTCTGCTCTTTCTGGGTTTCCTTAGTGCTTCCACCTGTGCTATTGGCAGGAGCCTCTGGGATGGATTTTAGGACAATGATCTACAGGACTCCATCCTAGAAAGAGTTTTTTACTTACAAGTTAGCTGTGGATTTTGGCTTGGGGTGCCTTGAGGCTTGAGTGGAGTGCAGGGTGCCTTGCGGTTCGTGGAGAGGGAGGTGTGGCTGTGACTCTTGTCAGCTGCAGGCTGGTGTGTCCACTGGCTGACTGGAGGAGAAGTGATGTTTGAAATCCCACCTGTTAGTGTAGGGCATCAAGTGGCTTGTCCTCTTGGAATCCTTAACACTGACTGACTCACGCTACTGATCATCTTCTGAAGACCATTCTGTCAATGACTTCTACAGAAATGGGGTGAGGAGGAATGAGAAAAAGCTCTCCCTTCCCTCTTTGACTTTGCTCTTCAGACAGACGGGACAAATGTGCATGTATGCTTGTGCAGAGCCTGGTTATTAAACCCATCCCAAGGAAGCAGAATGCTTGAAATCAGTGCTGTTGCTCCATTACAGGGCTTAATCCTTGTTCTTGTCATAGTGTCCTGGCCACCAAGCCGAATGTTCACCTGAGGAGAGGTTGGGCTTCCCCTGCTCTCACTGAAGCTGTGCAATGGTGCAGGCAAAACAGTAGGGACCAAAAACCAGAGACTGGGGCTTTGCTGGGGAGCTGGAGAGCATTGTCAGCCACGTTGCAAGGTTATTTCATGGATTTGATACCTCTTGTTCATTGCCTTGTTTACCATAATCAAATTGCTGCTTCTGCTTGTATTTGCCTGGAGAAAGACTTCTCTGAGGTCCTTCTGAGGCAGTATGAAAAGTGAGGGGGAAAGATTGACTGTAATTCCCTTTATCCGATGACTAGATGGTGACTGGAAGTGAACATATAAAGTGAAGGGTGTCGTCATTAATTTTTGCTTACAATGTAGCAGGAGAAAACTAAGCCTTAAGTAAGGTTTGAAACAGGCTTGCAATTAGGAGTTAAACTATGTTTAAATTACTGTGTCTGCTTCTTAATTCTAAAGCACAGATAACCTTCAGTTGGTTAGTTATAGGTTTGGGAAGTGGGTGAAATAAATATATTTAAGGAAAGGAACGTAACACTGTATCTTGGTAGCTTAATTCCTTTCTGAATATAATACTGTAATTGCCTGAAGAAGCCTTAAAAGCTGAGGTAGCATGCATATGTGGAAAATGCATATTGGTGTCAAAGGGAAACTTGACATATGAGCAAGTGCTTACAGATTTTTAATCTTGTCAGCAACAGCTCAAGAGCCTGCCAAAAAAAAAAAAAAAAAAGTCTCGTTCTGTCCTGTGTGAGTGTAACCGTGGAACAAGTTCATTTGCAGTTTTCTTCCTCCTTTCCATCTGGTTCTAATTTCTGCTGCTCATGCTGGCCCGTCATGAAACTGTAGGCAGTGGATTTCATAAAGGTTCTAATTTTAATTCTCCTTGCTGGTAGTAGTAGCCTTTTTATGGAAATGTTTTGCTTAACACAGTAAACATTTAGTTATGCTACCTGTGCCAACTGGGCTTGCAGTGTGACGTGTCTGTAGCACTGGAAGGGCTCTAGCAGCAGGATATTGCTCCTCTCTTTGAACAGTGTTAGCTGCAAATAGGTCTTTGTGTCCTCCTGTGTGCTTTATTTCAACTGCCTGTTGTTTTCATCTATTTCCATTTATGATTTTTTTTATTCCAATCTGGTAAGGTGCTGAAGCATTCAGGGCAGCTTCTCAGGCTTGAATGCTTTTTGTTGCAGGAGTGAGCCATTGAAAGAAACTTCGAGATACGTTGTTTTGGCCACTTTTACAGGAGAAAATATTTATCAATACTACCAGTTTCTACCAGTTTGGCTTGATTTTTTTTTTTTTTTTTTTTTCCTAAAATAGGGTGCCAGTTTGAGTGGTTTTTTTAAAAAAAAAAAAAGGTATAAAAATGAGGACTGCGGAATCACACTCTCTGTTTATGCTTTTCAGTGAGTCATGCACTTATCTCGGACTTTTTTCCTTCTGTTGGCTGACATCGACCCAATTTTGTCAGAATGAAGTTTTTTTTTTTTAAAAATATGTGGCCAGGTGAGAGAGATTTGGTTAATTTTCCAGTGGGAGAAGGGATCTGTTCAAGATGTATGTTCTCAGAAAATCCATATAATAGAAATCTCTATAAATTCTTTGATAGCAGGAAAAGCTTCAATTGAGGGCTGAGAGTTGTCACTAAATATCAAGTTGCAGGCCTCTTCAGTGCTTATGCTCATGAAATTATTTGTCTCATTGAATCCCTATTAATTAGGCTGGCTAAACTAAGCAGCATTAAGAGTGTTGCCAAGGTACTTATGGAGACATTGGGTCTGCAACCAAAACCTGCTATTAGAGCATGCTGGGTGGATGTGCTGCCCTGGCCAACAACCCCATTGCACTTTGGATCATATCAGAGCTTTTCAAATAGAGGCAGAACTGTGTTGGATAAATCAAATTAGGAACATGTTTCTGGGTGCTGTATATTTCAGAAATTGCAGATATTTATACACACACATGTATGTCTGCATTTGTTGAACTCTATTCAGTAAGCTTTTGATTCCCTTTGCTCCCTCTGGTCATTTTGAAAGGTAAAATATATATGACCAAAAGGATGTGCTTGTCTCACCAGCCGTGCTTCAGAGCACTAATGATGTGCTTTAGATAAAGGAAGAATAGTTAGTGAAATGCAAGTAGGAAGCACTAAACATGCAAGAGTTATTAAATTCTGTGGTTTAAAAGAAAAAAAAACCAAACAAACAACAAATGAAGAATTCGAAGAAACGCCATTCATGTAGCTGCAGTTTTTGATTTTATCTGGGGAATGGTGTAATTCATTAAAAATTGTTATGTGAGCTGAAAATAAAACTCCCAGTTAATTTTTCTTTTAAGTAGTTAAAGAAACAGGAATGCCTTTAAATATTGTATAATTTTTTTGCTTGTTGCAAACGTGTTGTGCAAACTTACTGAACATATACAGCATTGAGACATGGTGCTGTGAGGGCCCTCAAACCTCCCTAGGGTTGTCCAGCTCTTAATAGGCTTTTGATGACCATTCTGTCTTTTAACCATGTTCCTTCTGTCTTTGCTCACTTGCCACTGAATATCTCTGGCAGGGACCACTGTTGTTTAGGAGAAGATTTGTAGTAGAACATCAATATTTGTAACTGTCATACAGTTTAACACCTACACACTGGCTTGAGGAACACATTTTGGCAAGTATTTATTTTGGAGTGTTAGGACAGATTGGGATCTCTTTGGTGGAGTGTACTCCTGCTATGTTTTCACAAAAGTGTCTTGAAGTGCTTTTTTAAGCTTCTGATGGATTTTTTATTTAGTCATATTAATAAATGTTTAGCAAAAGGGCTACATTTGTTTAGAGGTAAGAATGGTAATGACATGAAAATGCAGTCAGGGATCTTTTGAGGACAATGAAGGATTAAAAAGCATTTGTGGGTATTTTAATTGGAATATATGTTTTTAGGGAGCTAGAAACATGGAATTGTAAAGGGTTTTTATCTTCCTCTTACAATTTCAACTGCGTTATCAAACACTTTTAATGGTGGAGTGCTCTTCTAACTCAAAAATGCCTTTTAAATTTCACATTCAGGTCTGGTGCATCTTTTACTGCTGAGTGTTTATAAACTTTTTAAAGCTCTATCCTTTTTATCCCCTAAAAGGAACCCATGTTTTTGAGAGAAAACACATTAGTTTCAGTTATGTATTATTTTTCTGTGAAAGGGAACCTCAGTGTATATTGAAAGATTAATACTGAAGTGCAAAATGATCTTAAAAACCTGATTTATGATCTTGACCACACAACATGCAAACTAGGATTGAAAACCCGCACTGTGGTAGATTCATGGCACTCTGCTTTTACCTCGTGTCCTAGTAAAGTGCCTGTCTTACTGCCCTTTTTTGTGTCAGTCCAAGTTACAACTGAATGACATTTAGAGCACACACTCCAGCACCTAAATACAAGAAAAGCTAAAAAAGAGGTGCTAATTTCCAAGAAGGTATTGCAGATGATTAAATGTAAGCAGATAGTCCAAATTTACTAGTTTCTTCCAGTTACCCTGCGGGACAAAACCATGGGCACACAGGCATGCAGCACATGCTGCAAGTGGATGAAATGCACAGGTTCTGACTGCTGGGTAAAGATCCCTGTGTGCTCTGGGTCATGAAACTCACTCAAAATTTGAGGAGTCCATTCAGGTTTTGATCAAGACTTGTATATAAAAGTGATTTAATTCTGCAGAAATCCTCACTCCCTGCAGTCCTTCAAAAGTCTGTCTGGGAAGAGAGGAAAGCTTAAATAAGAGCTCTACAACTTTATTAGGGGTGCCTACATCTCAACAGGTTTTAATGACCATTTTTGTCTTTTCAATAACCAGCTGCTCCCAGTGCCTGGGATTGACCTGACTTTCAGCTTGGCCAGTTCCCTTTGATTGTTGTTCAATGTCCTGGGGCTGCCAGACCCCCTGAGCCCTTGGCTAGGGGTCTGGCAAAGTTAGCATCCTGTCGGCATTGAGTGCTCTTGTCCTCGCTGTGGAGACAGGGCTGGGCTGGGTTTTTCCTCAAGCAAGGAAGGACCTGAAACTGTGCATATCCTGCCCAACTTTCATTAGTCCTTCTGAAACTGGGCCGTGTAGCAGGGGGTGTATGAGACTGGAAAGAAAGTCTTCCTGAGGGAGGCTGACTCTGTAACCTAGTTGGTTTTGGCACTCACTGGTGAAGAAGACCTTGGCAGCTTCTCTGTTGGTTTTCGGGATTGTTCTTTAGAAGTGTCCCTCTGCATTATCTTCCTAATGAGCCCCAGTGCATAATTAGGATGCTTTTAATTACTCTGCTGGTAACCTCACCCCATTAATGATTTTGAAGCAGGCACTCTGGATTTTGCTAGTGTCTGTCTGCAATGATCTTTAATAGCAATGTTTACGGATTTTTTCAGTATTAATTTTTGTTTAAGGTAAAATGCATGTTATAGTCTGTTCATTCTTATACAGATCTGAAAGAGATCTGCATAACTCATGGCAAGCAATAACTTTAGTTCGCTCATATTTTGAAAGCGGCTTATCGTTTATGATGCTTATATGTGAGTTATGTGAATATTTTCTGACACAGATTTTTTTCTTTCTTTCAGCCTTTCTTCCAACTTGTGAAGTTACGAAAACTTGGACTTAGTGATAATGAAATCCAGCGACTCCCTCCAGAAATAGCAAATTTCATGCAGCTGGTGGAACTTGATTTGTCTCGAAATGGTAAGCTCCAATGTTAATTTGTTTGATTCTATACTGTGCTGTGACATGGCCTAGAAAACTGGGTTATTAGAGGTTTTCTGTCTCAGAAGTTGCTCTCTATGTCTTGCAGAACACTTTTTCGTGTAATTCATGGATTTGCCCCATCCCAAATGGGGAGGAGCAAAAGAAGAGAGGACAGCTGATAATGGAAATGCAGTAGTAGAGTAACATTTAACTATAGTTCTGTCTTTCTGAGAGCTTGTTTTATTTTGCAATTTAAAAAAAATACTTTATGTCCTATTATAATATGTGTATTTGTCACAATGTTGATTTCTTTTTCCAAGTGCTCTGAAATGCCTAGGGAAAAAAAAAAGGAAAAAAAAAAAAAAGAAGTCAAATAAAATAAAGCTTCTTTCTGTCTTTTAAAAAGACTACCTGTGGGTTAGAAGTCCAGTTCTTTATCTCTGCTCTCCTTTCTACCTGGGATTAGCAGGAGTCATAGTGCAGGTATTTCTAGTTGTACTTCTGGAAAACGAATCAGTCTGTTTGTCATCAACAGAGATAAATTCAGAAAAGAATGCTGAGATAAACTGTCTTTTAAAACATGCTGTTGGAAACCACATGGGTTTATCATTTGCTTGTAATGTTTGCTGCTAGTATTGTCCTGCATTGTGATGGAATGAAATTTTTTTTTTCTATGGCCTGGTGAACTTTTCAGTGCTACAAGAAGTTCAGGGGCTGGTGGGTCACCTTTAAGCAGCCTTATGACCCAGTGATCTAGAAACTGTGAATCTGTATTACCAAATTAGAGCAACTGTCAGCTATTTTTACCTCCTTACATGCAGTGCATGTGGACAAAATGCTCTCTGAGCTGTGATGGAAGGGGTGTGAGCAATCAAGGTTGTGTAACCTTGTAAATAAATGAGGGATGTAGCTGAATATTCAAGAAAATAAATAGTGTAATGGGGAGCCTTTTTTCATTTACAGTTTAACTTCACATTGACCGTTTGTGACTGAAGAATGTTCAGTGGCCTATCGCATGTTTCCTGTATTGGTTTGGAGCTTTTAATTCCATCTTTATCTGATAATATAATTGATGAAGCGTAATGAGTCTCCAGGCAATTGCTGAAAAATTTCTGTGAACCATATGATTTTATGCACAATTGCAAAACCTTTTAAGAGAAGAAAACGGGTTGGGGGGGGGAAAACACATCTGAGAGACAGAAGAGCCAGATTAGTTAAAACGTTTAGAAATACATGAGCATTAACTGATGCAGTATTTTGGCTACTGAGTTTGGCTGAGTTGGGTACTGTCTGTGGCAGGCCTTATACAAAAAGAAGTCCTCTGTTGGCTTAGTAATTCTCTTCACAAATGAATAACTAGCTGCAAAAGAGCTGGTGGATCAGAGCCATGTGAACTCTTGTCAGCCTGACTTGGAAGTTGGCTTGAGAACTCAACTGTAACGAGAACAGATGGTGTGAACACTTACGGTTGGGTAGATGTGTGTGTGTGTTATTAGAAGTTACTGCACAGGGAAGTATTTTCTCCAGTGATGGGTTGGAGTGATGCAGGTGGCAGGGAGCAGTTGCTTTCCTATATCCAATGTTCAGTGTTAATTGCCCATTTTCCTGTATTACCATGTCTTCTGTGTGGTTCATTGCAGAAGGTGACTGATACAACTTCCCCCTGCTTAATCATGTCACAGTTATTGCATGGCTTGACTCTTCAGATGAAAAATACACCATGTGATGTGATGCTGGGGGGCTGTGGCATAAGATAACTAATACTGTTTTCTGCTGTTTGGTCATTTTACGGTTGCCTCACAGTTCTCCGGATTTAAAGGCAAAACACACACCATCTGGGATGCTGTAGGGGGAAATCTCACATAAGGTTTTTGAGATTTACGGTATTGTAATTTCTTAGCTTTGTATTTTGAACCCTCCTTTCAGTATGCCAGATTCTCAGTGTGCCACAGGTTTGTTCTTTTTGGGAGTGTGTATTCCATCAGGTTTTGTTTTTCTAACTACCCAAGAGTACTTAGGAAAGAAAAAAAAAAAGGAACTCTTTGTATTCCTTTCAGACGGAGAAAAAGAGCTCTACTTTTCAAAATGCAGTATGCTTCATGAATAGGAAAGTGTGACATCTGAACTTGGGAAATAAGAGGTCATTGTTCTGTGTTTTTTGTTGTTCTAGCTGTCTGGTTGAGTGCACTAGTTGCTTCCAGTTCTGGCCATTCTGTTTCCTTAAGAGCTTAAAAGCACAAATATAAAGTCATTTAATGTTCCGTGTACAGGACTAGCTTTCTCTATTTTAACCTCTCATCACAGGAGAAAAAGGTTTTGAATAAACAGAGTGCTTTCATTTCCCTCATAATAAAATGGTAACATATTCCTTTTTCCTACTTTCTGACCCTCTGGTCAGTGTATGATCTTTGAAACCTCACACAATGGTGGGTATGTCGCATGGCTGAACTTAGGTGTGCTTCCAGGCTGCAGTAGCCAGCTCTGTTTCATGAGCAGTGAGGTGTTGCATCTAGAGGTGGGATCCAAGCAGGATCCCTCCCAGCTCTTTGGAGGTAGCTGTGGGCATCTGAGCCATGCAGTGTTACATGCTGTGCCCTAGTTCGTAGGCCCTCGGGGAAGGTCAGCAGGGAAACTCTTGAATGTGTCTTTCTTAAATGCTCAAGTGTTTTAAAATGCCCAAGGCATGCTAGTACGTATCAAAAATGTGCTACATAATTAATCCCTTAAGCAGTTGTTTTTTGGTTAATAACTGAATCTAGAACTACAAAAATTCTTCTAAGAAATAAAAGTAAAAAATCTTCAGTAGATGTATACTTGATGCTCCCTGTGATCTTGGGTGAATGTGAGAGAAGTTTGGGAAGAGTAAGGATAGCCTCAGTGGTGCAGAAGGAAAAGGATTTTGGGAAGACGAGCCATAGGGTTTTAAATTTTTCCTGCATTATTTGCATGTTGGTGCTATTTCTTGTTCCTCTGCAAGGCCATGTGTTCATGCAGATTTTCCTAGGAAGCATCACCACTGTGCTTTTCTAGTCTGGCTGAGGCTGTTATTTAAGTGAAGATTGAATGGATGAATCAAGGATTGGAATATAAGAGGGCAAGAAAGCTGGGCTAAGAAAACAGCATAGGGATGGCAAACACTTGGAAGGTTATTTGGCAACCCAGTTTATCTCTGCCTCGTGGTATTAAGTTGTTCAAAAAGCTGATGTACCAGTTCTGAGGCGAAAGAAAACAGACTTGTAGGATTTCAACAGCGAATGCCTGAGCTCTTGAGTTGCTGGCAAAGCATGTCTGAGATGCGAAGTATTGCCTGAGGAATCCTCTGAGATAGGTGCTCTACTGCTGTGTGTCTGAAGCTACTGCTGGTTCCCTCAGACTCCCAAAGCTTGGTAGTTCTTGTCCCGGATTCTCACATCCCAGAGGAGTTTTGCGAATTGGGTCAGTGAAGCATCCCTGGCTGATGTCCCTGAAGTTTGGTTAGGGCTCCAGTGCTTTGCACTGAGGTTGAATCTTTGCTCTGCTTGACAGGGGGAAAGATTCTGCTTTAACCACAGTCAGAATTGCCTGTGTGCCATGTATTTTCCCACAGCACTTGCACACTCTCTTGGGCAAGTCTTGAAAGACTCTGTGATTCAGAAGATGCAATCTCCAAAGGTAGAAAGATGTTCTTGAATTTCTGCAGTTTTTCTCTTGTGCCTCATCTGGCACTTCATTAAGCTTCCCTCTCTCCCAGAGTGCATGCAGTGTGTTTCAGATCCCTGAGAGCTGTGGCGAGCTGCTACCCATGCTTCTCATCCCCCAGAGTTTTCTTTCAGTGACTCCATACCCCCTTTTCTTCTTGCACAACCCCTAGAGGCCGAATTCTTGGAGCTTAGGGCCCTGCCATCCGAGATTCATTAAAATGTTAATGGCTTTTCTTGTTCTGTAGCTTCTTCCAGACAGGAGGGGCAATGCATAAAGTTTCTATAGGTAATTTAATGCATGCTGATGTTTGGGATTATGTATACAATGTATGTATGCTATGTTCTTGCAGAGGTGGTGCATTCCTTTTTAGAATCCCTCATCTTCAAGAAGAGGGTTTTTGTTTGCCTTTGACAAATATTAAATCCTCCAGATTTCAATGATTTGTTTTTATCATGGTATTCCATGCTCCTTAAAATGCCCTGAAGGTATTAATTTGTCATGTTCTTAATTGAAAGAAATTTCTATCTTACACACATTTTTTTCTTAACAGATGCACTGTGCAATCCTGGATTTTTGTTTTTAATGTCATATACCTTTCACAGCCATTGACAGATAGTCAGCAGCTTGTTTCAGTCTGCTCTTTTAGCATGAAAAGAAATCACTGTGAGTTTTTACACTGGGCAGTGGGTGTTGGGTGTTAGGCACTGCGGTGCCTTTTCTGCCCTTTCCAGCTGCAGGAGTGCCCTTTGAACTCCCCTGCTGTCCACCCCCTTCTCAAATGCAGGCTAACCCCCTTGCTTATGTAGGAGACGAGCCTCTTGTACTTCTTTGTCTGCCTTTAAGTTGCTGTATGATAGGCTTTTCTGCTGCTACTATTGCTGCCATTGAATGTGCCTATCAAGGACCTGGTCATGCAAGCCTGTGGCATCACTGTAGTTGGTCTGTGCTGGCAGATTTGCATTACCTGTCTCTCTGGTAACTCTCCTGCTGGCAGCAGGTAAGGGGACTCAGGTTGTCTGTTCTTCTGTGGAAGTGCTCTGTAACCTTGTGTTTTGGTGCTGTGTCCAAGCCCTGAGTCTCAAAACTGTGAAAAGGATGCAAGTGTGTGTGCAATGGGAGAATGAAACAGATTTTTATGGGTTATGTGCTTCTGTTTGCTGACTCAGCTCTCAACTTTAGTTTGTGAACTGAGGAGTGATGGCTTTGCTGTGACATCTACTGAGGAAATCTGTGTGTGGGCAGATCTTGTTAAGCCACATTTGACTCTGCATGATGCTTGATACCAAAATCTCAACATGGCTCTTTACTGTGACATCCAATAAGAATAATAATACTGTTTGTTTAATGTGTGCAGTTTATATTGCATACCTACCATAGAGATGGATTCCGGATGCATAATATGTTAGTTGCTACCCATTCCTGGTTAAACTGAGCTTCTGACTGTATTAATAGTGGGGTTGTTCTGGACACAAGTCTTGTGACATCAGGATATCCTCATTCCAAAATCATCTCTCTACATAGTTGCCATGTTATGGCACATATGCTGTCATTCATATGAAGATAATTACAGATTTAATAAATGATAAATATGCTCCTTTAGTATTACTGTGACAGTAGAGATGGTTCTACAGAAGCATGTCAATAGCCACAGCACTGTTTAAGGAGAGAGCTGCTGCTCTGTAAGGTCTGAGCAGGGTCCAAGAGTTTGGAAGTCAGTCTTTAGATGACCAGTGTCCCAAGTATTTCCTGAGCCTTGAGTTTGTTTTCCTTGCTTCCAAAACAGAGCACAGTTGCAAATTTAGAAACTTGTTTTTTGTTTTGTCTTCAGCTGTCACGGTACTTTGAGAACTACACAGTGAGGGTATTTAACTGTTCTACTTTCAGGGGGCTGGATATTACTGCTTTTTATTCGAAGTGTTTATTATTTTTAACTCCTTTGCAACCTAATTAAATGTCTCTTTAGGGATGTTGGTCATCCTCAGTACACCACGTTCATTGCGTATTGTGTGATGTGCATTTTATTCAACAAGGCATTTAGAGCTTCCTTAGAGGGCTGGGTGAGCAGGCAGCAGCTTCCCTGCAGAGCATCCACCAGTCCATCCTGCTGAAGAGCAGTGTGGAGTCTTTGCTTTGCCCTCTCAGACTTCAGCTCACTTGTTTGTATCAGTGAATGCACACCAGTGCTTTCCCTTTTTAATTTAACTGTCTCCTCTCAAAGACACAGCCTGTCACCTGTACTGTAGAATTCCTTACCTTCTGCCCACAAAGTAAGTGTTCCCCTTTTCCTCTTCCGCACTGAAAACAGGATAACCAATGATTTTTCAAACTAGAAATTCTGACAGAGGAAAGGCTTGAACACCTGTTTCAGTTCAGCCTGGTCTGCTGACCCAGCTATTTTATAGTGAAGATAAAAGGTAATTAGGGAGAAGCACTCTTAAGTCTTCTGATCTTGTCCTGCAGCCTCACATGGGCTCTGCTCTCTCACCTGGCAAGCTGTGGCTGTTGCTCTGTGCTCTTGCCTGTGATCTGCCTGTCCATATCTGCTGCACTTCCACAGCATCTGAGCAGATACCTCCTCCGTGAAATTCTCTTCATCTCTGTCTGCCACAGGATGCCCTGATGTGAATGTGCTGGTGCAGGTTTGGTGGCAAACAGCAAAACCCAGAGTCACAAGAAATAAATGGGAATCGATGCTTTCTTGCTCAGTGGACAAGGAAAAAAAAAAAAGTCAGCAAGCTGTGCTGGGAGGCAGTATAGTTGACAAATGCATCTATTTAGTTAACATATGCAAATGATGGATGTTGCTTATTTGCCTTCTGAACTGGTTTGTGTCCGGTGAGCACTTAGGGACAGCAAGAATTGCTCTCCTACTACTTCACAGATATGTCTTAGCTGGTACAAGAAAGCATCCTGTGAATGCACTTGCTGGAACCTTGGTTGTGTACATCTGAAAGTCATGGCATATGCCACCAGCGACTATTGTGTTTTGTATGGTGGTATTAGTTCTTGTATTCGCAGAATTGCTTGGGTTTTGGTTTCTATTTTGTTGAGAACATAAGATGCCATGATGATGAAGTTACTGAAGAATTAATCCAATAAATCTGGAACTTTGCTATTAAAACACTTAATACTCTCTCTGTCATCCACAGCTTCATAGATAGAATACTAGTTTTTATTTTTTCCCACCTTCCCTCTCAGACTAGAAGTATTTAATTCCTCTTATCTTCGAGGTACAAGGTGAAAATCCTAATAAAACAAGTCTCCAAGCATTGTTTAACTATCTGTTAGCATGCGTAAGTAAAAAGATAGAAACCTAAATTTGTTGCCAAACTTGAGCTCTTCGACTTAGTTCACGTGGCACTATTGTTTCCTTGTGATCTGATCTTGAGCTCCCTCCTCTTCCTCTTGCTCCTGTTTCTAGTTTCCAGCTCCGTATCCTCTGGTACTGCAGCTTCCTGCAGCTGTGAAGGACAGTCTGTTAAATCACCGTATGCTATCTGTTCACAAACCAGCTTGTTTTTATGTCCATGCACAGTTTTTTTTCAAGTAACATGCCTCATATTCTATGCATCCATGATGCGCTGTTTTGTGAGGACTTTTTTCCCTGCTGCACTCGTTGTTTGGAAAAGGGATGTGCCCAGAGGCAGTGATGAGGAGAAATGAGACAGGTCTCTTCAGTTTCTTGCTAATTGTACAGCAAGAGATTTACTTGAGAAAACCCAACCTGAACCTGTTGGTGAATTTTCCTTGAAGCTTTAAAAACAGGTCTTAAAAGAGGTGTATCTCTTGTATTTTGTATATCCTCAGCCTCAGAGTTTGAAGAGGAAAATGTTACAACCTATTTGAGAGCCACTTAATCTCAATAGACTTTGCAAGAACCACATGACTCCTGTCACATTGTGCCCCCGAAAGTGTAGCACTTGATCTAAAGAGGTTAGTTACTTTGGTCTTCAGGGCTACCAAGGCTGGTTTTAGGAAACAGGAGACATGTCTGATCGGTGTGTGTGTCATGATCTCAATGTGGAAATGGAAGGAGAGGATGAGTAAACTTCCTCCATGGCTTCCCGCTGCAGAGTCAGACCCTCTGGGAGCTGCTCTTGGAAGAGTGGAGAGGTGCAGTGGTGGTATCTGTGAGACAACAGCCTGCTCAGCTGGGCTTTTGAGCTGGAGAGCCCTTCACAAAGACAAACAAATATTTGCAGCACAAATTCCTACTTGAAAGGCATTTGACTAAGTGGGCAGTTTCCTTCCTCCCCTATTTGGAAGGTGGAGGAGGTGGAGAGCAGGGCTGGAAAGCAGAGTTTTCCCAAGGGCAGGATTCTCAGAGACCCCTCTGAGTGATAGCAGAGAGCAACTTCAGTGGAAGTGAGAAGAGAGCCTTTAGGCTCCAAAATCCCTTGAGCATTACAGTGCTTAATGGTTCAGTGGACCTTCTGTGTAAGTGTGTGTGTGTGTGTGTGTGTGTGTGTAAATACTATAGTGGATAGTATATATCATGTATGTGAGGAAGGGGCAAAAATCTTCTGAGTGTTGAACTGGATGGATGAGACTTTGTTTTGCTGCTGGTTATCTCTCTTGAGGGGTAACGCCACATGGATGCACAGTCTTTGAGCCTAGAATGAGCTTCTTTGGGTATAAACTTGGTGTAAACCAATCAGCTGCTTAACTACTAGTCACTAAGCAGTTAAAGCTGCTTTGCCTGTGCTGTGCATATCTGTTGGTGGGCTTTCCACTATAACCATCTAGATCAGGTCTATTCAGTTGACTTTTGCTGGGGTGTATGCAGTATGCCAGCTCCAACCCTCCTAAAACAGAGTGCTCTGTTAGTTACCTTGATAGCTGGAAAATATGACTACATCCAGTAGTTGCTCCCTGAAAGAATCTCGAGCATTGTAAAGTCTCCCTCAGGAAAGTGGTGCATCTCTCATGTCTGAGTCTTCAGCAAAACTCTTGAAAGAATACTTTTTATTTTGAGCTAGAGTCACTGAGTAGCTCTGGTCTGGTAGCCCTGTTGCATCATAGGACTTTCCTGGCCATTTCTGTCATGATATTGATCAGATATTGGAAATGGTATTCACTATTGCGTAATGTGTAAAGCATGCTGGCTGTGTAGGCTTTGGATAGATGAAATATTGTAAATTCTTGAAATTCAACATAAAATGCTATAAAATTGTGCCATACGAACGATTTTATCAGTTTAAAAGTAAGATTTCCTCTTCCCCCACTCTCCCAGACACTGCAGGAAGAAAAGTGGGGGAGGGGAGATTGAGTGATGTAGCTGTTGTAAAAATCTTTAAAAAAAAAAAAAAAAAAAAGGAAATAATAAAGGAAAAAATATTTCAATCAAAAAGAAAGGATTTTTAGAAGTAATTTTCTCATCCAGAGAATACAGTATTCCCTAATGTCAAACTTGCTTCTAAAGTTTCTTGTACAGGTTTTGCTAAATCATTAGCAAATTCGTGTACAAACTGTAACAGTAAACATCTGAAGAGGTGTATTGAACAGAGAGAGGGGATACACGCCCTCTTGTATACATGACTGACAAGCTTGATTTTGATCCACTTCTGCAGCCACAACTTTTTTGCTACCAGTGTATTTGTACTGTCACATGTCACAGGGCTTATACTTGGTTTATGGCTTTATTATTAGCAATGCTGCACAATCTGTATGCCAGAACATCTGGGGCATGGTGTAAATGCAGAGCATTCGTCAGAGTGTAGCATTAGAAGAATCCTGGATATTTAAGTAGGATTTGAGCTGGTTATCCAGCAGTGGCAAGAAAAGTATTCAACTTTACTGTTGCCAGTATTCACAAGAGACATACATGTTAATGTATGTAAATGTAAAATTGAGTGAACACTATGGTGAAAACCTCTTGATCCAGCAAGAGATAAAAGGACTTTTTTATATATTTTAATATCCTCTGCTGCATTCCAGTTGATTAGGTCAATGCTTTTATTATGTATGTACCATTATTTTCTCTGCTATAATGATTACTCCATTTTTTTTTTTTTGTCAAATACTAAAATGCTACCTGTCTTTTCTGAATTAATTTATTTCGTGCAATGTTACACTAGTCTTCACATGTAGTGGTAAAGCATCTGCTCATAACTTGGTTATGTTTTGCTTGAGAAATCTGTTTAAGATGCCTTTCAATTCAAACGAGCTATATTTCAACCTTGCTGAACACGCTGAATATATAAATGGGTACTGATCCTTACTTCAGAGAGTTGCACTGAATTTTTGCCCATCCTGTGTCCAGATAAGTGGAGGACAAAAAAGGAATAGTGAAGGTATCCAGGGAGGAAGGAAAAATGCACTTGAAAGAATCAGGGAATGGGGAAGGTTGGAAGAGACCATGATGGGTCATCTGATCCTGTCTCCCTGCTCACCTTGCAGGATTGTGTCCAGATGGTTCTTGAATATCTCCAGTGAGGGAGACTCCACAGCCTCTCTGGGCAGTCTGCTCCAGTGCTCAGTCACTGCCCAGTAAAGAAGTTTTTCCTCATGTTCAGGTGGAACGTCCTTTGGATCAGTTTCTGCCCTTCTTGTCCTACTGCTTGGCACTAGTGAGAAGAGCCTGGCTCCATCCTCTCTACATCATCCCTTCAAATACTTCACAGAATGATACAATATGATGAGTTGGAAGGCACCCACAAGGATCGAGTCCAACTCCTGGCCCTGCACAGGACCATCCCCAAGAGTCACACCACATGTCCAAAAGTATCATTCAAATGGTTCTTGAACTCTATCAGGCTTGTGGCTGTGACCACTGCCCTGGGGAGCCTGTTGCAGTGCCCATCCACCTCTGGGCNGGGGTCCTATCACAGGTCATCCCAGAGAAGAGATCAGTGCCCGCCCCTCGTCTTCCCCTTACAAGGGAGTTGTAACTGCAGTGAGGTCTCCCCTCAGTCTCCTCTTCTCCAGGCTAAACAGCCCAAGTGCCCTCAGCCACTCATCATACAGTTTCCCCTCAAAGCTCTTCACCATCTTTGTTGCTCTTCTTTGAACACTCTCTGTGACCTTAATATCATTCTCATATTCTGGCACCCGAAACTGCACACAATATTCAAAGTGAGGCTGCCCCAGTGCAGAGTAGAGCAGGACAATCCCCTCCCTCAACTGGCTGCTGATGCTTTGCCTGATGCCCTCCAGGGCAGGGTTGGTCCTCCTGGCTGCCAGGACACTGCTGACTCATGTTCAACTAGCCATCGACCAGGACCCCCAGGTCCCTTTACATGGCACTGCTTTCCAGCCTCTCCTTCCCCAGTCTGTCTTTAGATCTGGAGTTGCCCCATCCCAGGTGCAGAATTCAGCACTTCCTCCTGTTAAACTTCATATGGTTTGTGATTGCTCAGTCCATTAATTTGTGAGGGTTTCTCTGCAGGTCTTCCCTGCCTGCGGGGAAATCAAAGCTCCTCCCGGTTTTGTGTCATCTGCAGACTTGCTTAGTATGCCTTCCAGTTCTGTGTCCAAGTCATTTATGAAGATGTTGAAGAGCACAGGACCCAAGAAGGAGCCCTGTAGAACCCCAGTTGTGACAGGTCACCAGTCTGATGTCACCCCATTCACTATAACCCTTGTTGAGGATACATCCCTGGAAGGGTTCAAGGCTAGGTTGGATGAGCCTTTGAGCAACCTGATCTAGTGAAAGCTGTCCCTGCTCTTGGCAGGGATTGGAACAGGGTGATCCCTTCCAGTCTAAGCCATTCTGTGATTGTGTTCTGAGCTGGGAATTGGTCAAAATAGATGCATTTGCTCAGATTACTTGGCAAGAGATGAACCTGATGAAGAGGTACTTTTTTCCCTCCTACACTTCTTTCTCCATCTTTCCGGGAGAAAATGGAACAAAATACATAGGTAGTCAATTCTGAGTGACTCAGGTAGGAAGAGATCTAATTTCCAATTTTTTTTTTTCAATGTATTTAGATCATACATGGCTGCTGAGATAAGTGGTACCACTTACACAAGGAAAATCTATGAAAGCATTTCCCAAACTATTCTTTGTTATTGGAATAGCAAGAAGAGGAGATGGAGTAGACATAATACTCTGTAGTAAAAATGAAAATAGCAAAATACTTGGAAACACAAGTCTTACTTTAAGATTTGCATCTTTTTTTTTGTTTTAAAAATTAATCATAGGGATTCATTTTGAGATTCAAGGAAACCAAAAGTGTTTGTTTCAGTTTTGGTGGATGTCAATGCTGGTAAACAAGGACTTAATCAGAAGACTCACAGCCTATTTGTGGAGATACAGTTTGCTGTAAGAGGGCCAGAAGACAGTTTTATTTTTGACTTCCCTGATTGAGTAGGTAAAACAGTCATGTTGAAGTTACTTGAAAAAAAAAAAAGGTGTTTTCATGTACAACTATCTCTGTTTACTTTCTTGCAATCTGAAATAGTGTGTTAGCACTTACTTGTGCCCCAGCAGTTTGAATAATATTTTCAGATTATCTGGCTTTAGTGTGAGGGAGACTGGTTCTGCTCCATGAGTGTATATTCCAGGTGGAGAGACTCACACATTCTCTTCTTCTTTCACTTGTTTTACCTCCCCACGTACTTTTTTCTACACTACAGAATGTGGGCATGTGTTGATCAAATTATAAGAGGTTCAGATTATAACTGGCTCTTTAGGACAGTCCTAGCACATAGGTTATCTGCTTTTTTTTGATGGGCAGAGTCTGATAAACATCAGTCCAAGGACAGGTGAGTAGGAGGAAGATGAGCAGGAAGCAGGAGAGAAGAGTGGAATGTGAAAAAGCACAAAATGGCTCTGCTTCCCTAGTTATGTATTTGGACATGAAGCAGTCTTGCATGTTGAAATATCTTGAAAGATACCAAGATAACTCCTTGCAGTAGCAAGTTACTCAATGAAATGAAGCAATAATTTCATTATAGATACAGTACAATTGCTGACAATTTTTTTTTCCTTTCTTGTTTTTTTCTGCAGATATTCCTGAAATACCAGAAAGCATCTCATTCTGCAGAGCACTACAGGTGGCAGATTTCAGTGGGAATCCACTGACTAGGTAACTTCCACCTTCTTCTTAGTACTTGACATACCAGAATTGCAATCTTGCTGTAACAATTACAGTTTTAAATAAGCCCTTAAAAAAAAAAATCGTGATCTCAGCTCTCTATGTAATCTTGCCAACAGTGTTTGTCTCTGGCAAGGAACGCAGCGAAAGTTCATATGTAAAAAGTGATGTGCATCTTTCCTGGGAGCATATGAAATTTGTTAGCTAACCAGGAAAAATGTGAATCTGATTGTCTATGAAGTAATTTTCATTATTTTTCTTAAATGCATAGGAAAACCATCCTCATACTTGGGAGAGATAAAGCAATGGTTAGCACAAATGTGTTGGCACAAACCCAGGTGCCTGACGATTTGGAATAGACTGTAGATCAGCTGCTGCAGATAATGGCTTTTACTAATGATTAAAGCTTGGAGTAGCATTTCGTCACTCACCCATCAATTGGGACGCAGTGACATGCAGTAACATGAGGCAGAAATGCACTGTGTATGTCGGTGACTGCTTTGTCTGCTGCCAGTCTGTGTTCTGATGAGCTGAGCTTTGGAGGTTATGTGCACTTTTATTATAAGAGTGTTGGAGATGGCAAGGAAGAGGTGGCCTGCTGGTTAAAGCCTTTACTGTTTGGAGAACCCTTTCCTAAATCAGCCATTGGCACAGAGCTCCTTTGTCATGCTGAGCAAGTCACATCAGCCGGAGTGTTCACAGTGGGTGCTCACTGACCTGCTTTGCTTTGCACTGAGATGGCTAGGAATACTTGAAGGGTTGGCTGGCTCGCTGGTCTGCTGGAGTGCTGAGAAACAGGAGAGTGTCTGTAATAGCTTAAGCTGTTCCAGTGGTTTTGCAAGACGGCTTCTTCCACTTGTGTGCAGCTTAGATTCCTCAGAAGTATGCTTTGAATATCAAACATAATGCCTCCTGAGTTTTCTGGAGAGTCACATCTCTGGGCATTATAGGGACACTTGTGATCTTAATCCCTGTGGCTCTGTAGCCTATTTATACAGCGAGGATAATAATACCACAAAAATCCGGCAAAGCAAACTGAGGCTGAACTGATGTTTAGATATGCAGGTGGTGAGGGTCACTGAGCAGCTTTTCTCCAGGCATCAGTGTGCAGTGTATAAAGCTCAGAACTGAACCTCATGGTATTGAAATCAAAACTGTCTGTAGTAGCATTTTAGTGATCTTTCTTCATTTTGTTTGTTCGATAAAGCCTGAGGTCCAAGTGATATGTTTTCCTAAAATGCACAGCTACAGCTTTATGGAATTCACAGAAGAGTTTTTTCAATGGTGTTGGAATAGATCTTCTAAGTCGTTGTGGACAATTTAAGAGAATTTTAAAAATCCTTGATAAAGTGGCTCCAAAGTGTATGCATGTTCTGGAAAACATCACTCCAAGCCGTTTACTAAATTAGAAAGCACAGATACCAAAAACTGTTTACATACGGTTGACGGGTATTTCTGGGATGAGATCCAGAGTTTCAGTTTTACCTATATAACAGCATGTAAGTTTTGTCACTGATTTGCCCAGATAGAGTGGGGAATTCTAGTAGTTATTTGCTTTTCTGTGTAATATTCTGGAACTTTTTTTAGCCATTAATTCTTGTCCTTATTTCCTTTAAGTCCAAGTTGGAGATCTTCCCACTTAATACAGTGTATGTTGCCTCATTGTCAAACTTAAATCTTTGATGAAACTGGAGCATTAAAAGGGGCTGACTGACCATTTTCCCAGCTGTTTTCAGATGGTTTCAGGTTTATATTAATTAAAAGCAGATGCATTTATTATAGTTTAGTCTGGAAGTCCACTGCACGCTACAGATAGAATAGAATAGTTTCAGTTGCAAGGACCCTACAGTGATTGAGTCCAGCTACCTGTTGACTTCAGGGCTAAGCAAAAGATAATCATTAAACTTCACTCTTAAACCTGTTAAAATCCAACTGATGGTGGTTCCAGTAGAGCTCATATTTTGAAGATATTGACTATATTCTCTTAATAAGGTTCAAAAAATTATAAGCAGTGAAGAATGGAGTTGAGCACAGGAAGTGCTCCCGCTCGCATTGTAATTTGCTCTTTTCCTTCTCCCCATCCCCATCCTGCACAGTTGTATTAGCCTGTAGGTGTGTGTCTCCCTTTGGCTAGTTGCCTGCAGGTCATATCCTCTGCCTTGAGGTGAGTGATGGGGAGAGCAGGAACCAAAACAAATGCTACAGCTTGAGCTTGGATTACATGCTCACAAGTTGAACACAAGTTGGGTGGCTGCGCCAGGGGCTTCTGCTCCTTTACCTCATTGGCCCTTTTACCCCATCCTGCCTCCTGTGCAACTGCAGACTGAGTTGCTTGGTGCAACTGGGCTGCTGGTGAGTGGTACAGGAATCTGTCATGCGAAAGCAAGGGGGAGCCAAGCCTTGTAGGAGACTGACCGGGTGTTGGACCTAAACGCTGTAGTAACTTTGGGAGTGTTTTGCATATGATTGCATTTTATAGTGTAAGAAGGGAGAGATTACATGTTGTTGTGTTGTGAACTAGTAAATGTGGAATGCTGTAACAGCAGAATGTTGTCTTCATAATGAATAGGCTATTTCTTCAAGAAGCAGCCTGGTAGCTAGTACAAAATGGCCATGCTGCAAGCATATATGTAACTGAAGCCTGGAAAAAAAAAGTTAATTATTTTACCATTTGGTGATACAGGGAAATAATAGTAAAAAAGTTTTGGTTTCTTTAATTTTTTGAAAATGCTTAAAATGTTCTCAAGACTTAGAGCTTTTTGAAGTTTCAAATAGGGAACAGGGAACAAAGGGGCTTGGAGACAGGCATATTACCAGTTCTTTGACACAGAATAAACTTTGAAGTCATTAAATCATGGTGTTTTATTTCTTATTATGATCCTTAGAATTTTCTGAGAGTCATGCTGGAGTCTGGACATGCCACCCTCTGTGTGTATTTGCTAAATAAACTCTCATTCACATAAACGAGAATACCTATACTGGAAGTCCTTGATTTGAATTATTATCTCCATAGGTTGCCTGAAAGCTTTCCTGAATTGCAGAATCTAACGTGTCTTTCAGTAAATGACATCTCCCTGCAAGCACTACCTGAAAACATTGGGAAGTAAGTTTTTTATACTTTATTACTCCTTAATTTATTTTGTTGTTGTTACACTTGTATTAATGACTTGCATAATTGTATGTAGTACACCTATAAAATTATTTACAGGTCTACCCTTGTTTTTTTCTATTCTTTCAAGTCCAAGGGATCTTTTTCAAGAAGCCCCTTGGCATTTTCACTTGACATTAACAGGCTACTGCAGAATCTACAGCGTGTATGTGTATGGTTCAACTCTTTTCTCTTTAGAGATTTAGAGTAACTTGGAATTTTAGGTGCAAAATTAATTAAATATTTTATGACGTAGAAATGACCTTTGCTTTCCTGCATTTTAGTCGACCATTGATCCATTATTGTGAACATGTCAGATGGCTGGCAGCTAGGCTCAAAACTAGGCAATTGTTGGCACAAGAACAGATGGGTAAAAGCTGGCTGGGATCAGGATGGAAGTTAGAAGGTTCGTAATTAACTATGGTTCTAAAAAAACACTAGTGAGAGCTGTGGAGATGGAGGGAACACCTTTTAAAGATGAAATTTTGTAAGCTTTTAATATGTGTTTGTTAATTCTGGTAAGTAGAGCAGGGTTGCAAGGGCAGACTTCTAAAGTGGAGACGTGAAAAGTGAAGTGAACAATGTTTATCAGTTTCCTTTTGTCTGAAATGAACATCCACATTTTCAGAAGGGAAATCTCTGTCCCCTTAGTGGAGAGAAGGGTATCTCTTCCAGTTTGAAGGAGAAGAGGTAATTCCATGTAGCCTCACTTGAATACATGAGGATGACTGCTGGTTCATCTCAAAGGTTCATCTACCCTAGCTTCCTTCTACAGTTGCAGGAGGTAGATGCCTAGTGAGGATTAAGAAGAGAAGTGTGTGTTTGATGACATGTCTTTCCATCCTCTGACTTTTCCTGAGCTTTAGATTCTGGTTTGTGTGATAGCCCACAATGAATCTCACTTTGATGTACTTGTCCAGTTTCTCCTTGAGGATATATAGACATCTTTAATATTCTCCCCTGGAAAACAGCTGCACAGGTCTATTACCTGTTGCATTGGTTTTCTGTTGGTTCAGTAACATCCAGGTGTTTCTAAGCAGAGGAGCCCTCTTGAAAATATAATACGAGCTCCTGCAATGTAGTCAAGTTCAGACCAGCATTACTTTATCCACTTCCCATGGATGTGTAAGCTGTCAGCTGGCACCACGCCAGCAGCAAGAGAAGTGGAAAATGTCTTTTGAAACCTTCCGCAAGCACTAACAGGTATCGCTAATGTGCACCCAGTGACTCGGGGAAAGTCTTACCTAAAAATTGCATGGGCGGGGGCTTTTGTGGCATTCTTCCTTTTCTGTAAAAGTTCACAAAACTTTTCATGAAGCCTTTCCAGCACTGGCAGCTAAAACTGGCCTGTTCATACTTTGTGGTTACTGAAAACCAAAGCCAAAAATTTGAGATTCTGCCTGATTTTGAAAATAAATACAAGAAACGTGACAAGCTGAAATGATTGCCAAAGCATGAGGTGGACTGCTGCTTTGCAGACAGTAGCTAGAGGAAGGTTGCTGGCTTCCTTGAGAGCTCACTGGCTGTGGTGGCTCTGGCTTCTTGGTTGTTCTGCCTTTGATTTGGTAGTGGGAATGGTGATAGCCTCTGTTCTGGAGCAAATGACTGGCAACAACTTTGGTTAAAATGGGGATACCAGACATTTGTAGAGACGTAAATATATGGAACTGTGCAAGAAAAAAAGGTGAAAATTTGCATCATACTGGTCCTAAGCAGTTAATGGCAATGCTGTGATACTATCTCAGCTCTAAGTGAGCTGTTGCAGAGCAGTGTAACCTATCCTCCCTCAAGATCAGTACCTGATTCCCGATATTGAAGCTAAAAACCAGGGGTCCTCACTTGCGTCGAGAACACCAATCTGCTTTTCTTAGTGGTCTTGGTGAGTTCTTTTGGAGAGACAGACTTCTATTGAAGTTTAACAGGCCTGCTTTGATCTGGGAAGTGCTCCCACATTAAATATATATATTCATAGAATATGAATACTGTGTTTCTACAAAAACACTTTAATCGCATTAGTAGACATTTTTATTATCAGGTTTATGCTTAGAGAAGCAGAGAAAGATATATGGGGCTCTTGTTTGTGCCTCATCAGTTATTCACAGTAGGTGGGAATCTGGCAGGTAGAAAATCAACAGCAAGCTTGGACTGAGGATAGATGCTTTTGAGCTCAGAAGAATGTTAATGTAGCATGAGAGAGACTCATGGGGTGTCCACCCAAAATGTTAACTGTTCCTGAAGTCTATTGAGGAATGTTTTGGCAACAGAGAGAAAGAGATCCTGTCTTCTTCCAGCTGGAATTATTGAGAGGTCTTGTTTATAGAGAACTCGAATTGCAACCTGAAGTCCTCATGGATCATTTCTTAGAGTGATTTTTACCGAAATTTTAGCATTAGATCTGTAAGGTAGAGGTTTATTTTTTTCAGTCTGGCTACCAACAAGTGCAGCTTTCCTTGTTTATTTCACAGAATTTTCATTATTTATTGCAAGTGAATTTGATGGTGCAGCCAACCATCCTGTGTTTGGTAAAAGCAGTGAAATGCTCTGTGGCTTCTCCAAAGGTTGCCTACTTGTACTCTTTGTTCCCTCCTTTGTTCTTTTCCATCTGCTGGGACCCAAAAAATGCTGGGAATTAGAAAGAAATGCTAATTGTGTTTTTCTGGCTGAACAGACTAAGTAAAGCTCTGGATATGTTTGCAAATGCCTTATTGGAGTTTCAGTGTGCTTTGGATAATAATACATGGTGTTATTTGATGCAACAGGCTGGATTTATATGCTCTGTATGAGATTTGTCAACTATTGAACATATGAAAACTGGTGTTTTATTCTTCCGCAGATGGGCTTGTTTGGGGAAAATTTTGAAGTCTATGTGCTTGCTGCAGGTCTTGCAACCACTGGAGCATGTGGAAACTTGGGGAAATGCATCCTAAATTCTTACAGTCCATAGTGCTTTCTAGGAAACTGTCTAATACAGCCAGTAAAATCTCTAATTCATCTTTGTGTAGTACAGAGATCAGTATATATTTAGTGGTGGTTGTTTGTTTGGATTTTGGTNTTTTGGTTTTGTTTTGTTTTGTTTTGTTTTGTTTTAGCTACTTACAATCTCCTGGCAATGCAGATTTGCCTTACTGTCTTAAATGGGGAAAGCAGCAAAGACAAATATTTTACAAAGAGCAACACTTTTGAGGTTAGTAAGAATGTTCTTCTTAATGGCAGATAATAGACTTGAATTGCCTCGCGGTGAGACATTAGTGGAAGTGTGTCTTCCTTGTGAATTCAGATATTCAATCTGCTTTTCCCATGGTCTGATGCCAGTGTTCAGCTTCACTGTCCCAGGTCAGTGGCTGAAATTTTTCAAATCATTGATATGTAGAGTTCTGTTAATAGTTTTACTATGCCATTAAGAATTCTTCAGCATAGACCTTTTATATTTTTGTTTTCCTTTGTGTTGCCAAAAGGAGTATTTTTAAGGCTCACAACTGAATGTTGTAAGAACATAGGCATGGCCTTCCATGAACATTCTGCCTTTCCTCTTGCTTATGCATAGCCATGCTCAGGGTATGTCAACTTTTCTTGGTCTGTATGACCACTTCAATCTGCTTCTCCAGTGCTCGTATAGATGATGACAGTTCTCCTTGCTGGATGAAGCCTTCCTCTTTTAAGTTCATATATTGATTCAGGGCTTGCTAGAAAGATGTTTTTTACACTGCTTTAGGACTGGAAAACAGACCAATAATATTGTTTTAATATTGCTATTGCTCCTTTTAGTGTTTTCTGTGACATGTGTTCTTCTAACTCATGATTTGGTTGCTATCTGGAGTGAAACAGTGAATGCGTATGAACATAATACTTAAGGTAATAATTAGGTGGGTGCAGCTTGGAGTGGGGCCTGTCCTCTTGGCTAGTTGAACCATTTGGAGAAACAAGTTACACCATGTAAACTGTGAGTAGGAGTGTCTTTTACAGCATTTCTCAGTCTAATGAGAGTAAGTCTAATTTCCTTGCCTCTTCAGCAGGGCTGTGTGTGTCCGTACAGCTGCCCAACAAGCAGGCATAACCTGTTCCTCCCAGCATGGGTGACATTAAGGAATTTCACTTGCTTCTAGGATTTTTCTTTAGTATTTTCTTACTTGTGTAGAACCCAAAACACAGGCCTTGACTTTTTCTGAAATTTAAAAATCAGAGTATTTTGTATGTAGGAGTATTTGAGTAAATCGGGATGTTTGTCTGTGAGGCTTCCTAGGGCATGCCTTACAGTAGGAGTGTAAATAATCTAATGTGTCTGTCCTCACACTTTCCTAGTCCATATGTGTTCACTCTCTAGTGTTGGCTTCAGCCCACTATGTTATTGGCTTCTTACAAGCAAAGATTTGTGATTTTAGAGGTCCATAGAGTGCTCTCATGGCTTAACGTCTAGAAAGAGAAGAGTGATTGTGTCAGCTTTGTATGTTTATTTATTTATTTGTGGTTCTTAGGCTTGAACAAGATCCAGGTACCTTCTTTGGAAAGCCTTTTATGTATGTCTCTGATATTTAATCTAGCATCAGACTCTCAGAAGGGCTCTTCATGAGGAATTTGCCTTAGCTGAAAAACCAGTCCTTTCAACATGAACTGCATATTTGAAAAAGACAGTTATCTGTCAAATTCAGTGGGGACAACAAATTCAACAAGTTTCTTAAACAGATGAAGCACAGGGCAGAGCTTCACTATTGAGCTTTAAAATATGATTTAAGAGCTGCTGCCTATCAATACCTGTTTTTTTTCATCAGTCTTGTCTGTGCCTGGAAAAGATAAAGATTACCAGNTTTTTTTTTTTTTTTTTGGATGCTAAGCTTTAAAGTATGAGATTTTTCATGACTGGCAGGTCGGGTGTTTTGAAGGTTCCCTACATGGCAAATAAAAGACGCTTTCCTCTACCATATGCAGTCTTTATTCCCCCCTAAAAAATGTACAGATGGTCTCCTACTTGGACATGATTTTGAAATCCTGAGAATTCAACAAAAGAACATAGAAATTGAATGATTTTTATTATCCCTATCATTCATGGCCTTCCACCTGCTGCCCCTCCGTTTTCTTTTTTTTTTTAAGAGAACTGGACAGTCAGTGATGTAAGATAGTAGGGTAGCTTTATTTTAGCTATAGAAACTTTTGATGTGGGGAAGGGTGAATTTCTTTAGATGGGAAGGATAATCTGATACCAATGACTGATGAGTCTGGTTTACCCTCAAGCTGCAAGCAGGCTGATGGAGCTGTGGACCTTACTACTGAAAGGGAATTACCAGGTAAGCAGAGAAATTTTCCTCTTAACGTTTGCAACTAGCAGGTAGAATGCTGAAATGGGCATTTCATTGTGAAAGTGAACATAATGAAAAGAATAGAACAAATGTTGCTGCACTTAGGAGCATTGTTTTGCAGAAAGATTTGTTATAGGCATGCTTTTCCACAGTCATGGAACCACAAATATCCAGAGATTTCATGTTTGTTAGTTGCTGAGCATGGTGGGTTTACACGTACATACATTTAATTCTAGAAGTTTTGACTTTTTCAGCAGTTTCTGAATCAGAATCTCTAATGTTGATTGGAATAGGAGTAGCTGGAGAATAAAAGGTCTTCAAGGGCAAGGGTGACACGCTCAGCGTGTCATGATCCAGAAGCAGATTGGAATGGCATACTAATCCTGAGAATGGATTCCTAGGCTGGTCCTTGACTGTGTTTTTCTTAGTGTATGCTATGATGTTTCAAGTGTAGGTTACACATCTGGACCATCACACAGAATGGAAAATGTTCTTAAAATTGTGTGGAACAAGGCAACCTAATTCTATTTTCAGGTTTAGCATAATAATGTCTGATTAACATATGGACTTACATGATACAGCAGAAGAGATGGGGAGACTTATCTTGCAAATACATAGAAGGAGGATTGGATGTAGGTGGTCTGGCTGGGCTGATATAAATAGTACTAAAAACTCTTATTCTGTCTTATCTGAATTTAGCATGGCAAGTAATATTTACAGAGGTTGAGTAGGTTGAGCTTTCAGTGTTAGTCACAGATTTTTGGTAAATGGCAATACTGAATGTTGAGGAAGTCAGAAGTTTATTCCAGTGGCAATTTAATAATGTAATAGTGAATGCAGTGCCATCTGGCCTTTAAGTAAGAGATATTGTGTGTTACACAAGAAAAAAATATGTATTTAGGAATACTTTTTTAAAATTAAATAATTCAATTAAAAAAACCGAACTCGTTGAAGAGTGACATTTTATGAGTCAAATGGAAGATATTTTGAAAATGAAATCTTGTTGTATTCGTCGATTGACAGCCTCCCCACTGAGTTTCAGTAATCCTGATAAGCAAATTGGACAATGTTTGGTTAAAACATTCAAAAATGAACAGGCTGCGGTGTAATTATGAATCTCTTTTCTTCTTGATGATGCCTTTTGAAGGTCATAGGGAATTCAGTGTTTCTGTGCATTCTTTTGGTCCATTCTTGTTGCCATGTGTGAAAGAGGGAGTAGAACTAATTACAGCAACTTGAAAACCAAACTTATGTGGAAAGAAAGTTTTAATTAGTGGCTTAGACTAACTCTCTTACGTTTTTAGGGAATTCCTTGGCAATAAGCTGTAGAACTTTACTCTGTTTTTAAATTTGATTATTACTTGTACTACTGACCATCTATTCAGACTTTCCTCCACTTAGTGGCTGAAAGATATTAATGTTTTCTTATCCTGTTTTTACTTGAGGGTGATCTGTAGCTTTTTACAAGTCAATTAATGGCATTAACAATTCAATGACTGTGCAGTGCTGTTATTCTGGCTTTCAGTACTTTTGCTGTTTAAGTCTAACATGACAAAATTATCAATTTTACTTTTTTGGTGCCTGTTTAAAATCAGTCTTCCAAGAGAGGAGTTTCCCTTCTGAAATTTGTGTCCACTTCTCCCAGCTCTGTAGAAATTTGCAAGTATTAAGAACATAATCCTTAATGTCAGATTTTGTGACTAGACTTGTTCTTAATAGAGTGCTGTTTTGCTTGTCATACTCCCAAATTCACCTGCTAGGGTGAATGTGCCTTTCCCGTGAATGTTATAAACTTAAACTTGATGGGCTGTAATATATTTAAATATGGCTAGTTTCATGCAATTTTTTATGCAGTTGTCAGAGTACCATAGTACATAGTGGAAGACCCTTGAATAGATAGAAAAAAACAGCATGTATGTGCCCTGTGGAGATGTAGGGGCAGGTGTTATCCAAGTACCAGTAATCTTCAGGTGCTGGCCTGGTGAACTGAAGTCCTCCTTCGGTGCACTGGCCAGAATGTGGACTGTGTCTCATTTCTGTGTGCTGCACCCTTGGGCTGTGTTCTGGAGCCAGTGCTGCTGCTGCACAAAAAATGCAGTACTAGACCAAATTCCGAATCTGTATTGTGTTCTCACCTTAGTTATCCTTATTGTGCAGGACCTTCCCTTGTTCTGTATAAACATGGGGACTGTGCCCATTGTCCTGTCTTTCCTTTGTTTTTGCACTATTACAAATGTGAGGAAAAACTACCTTTGGGATTTTATATTCCACTAACTGTGTGAAACTTGCTGGAAGGGGTGCAGGGCCATGGATTTCCTCAGGTGCTTTAGATCTCCATCTTTTCCAACTTTGTTTCTCAAAGCCTGATTTCTTGTCTTGAAAGCTTAGCTGTGTGCTGCTCCTGACATAAGGTCAAAAAGTGTAGCTTTAATTACTCAAAGAAGAGAAGGCTGTTGTCCAGTTTTTATTGACTGAGCACCTTTAGCTTTTATAGTAGTTCATTTTGTTATCTGTCTTCATTTTCTCCTAGTTTTTCCAACATTTCTCTTTCCACCTTTGTAATTTTAAACATTTTTTCCCCTCACAAGAAAATAGCATATATATTACCATGTTTCCCAGTACTTTTCTCTCAGAAGCCTTTGCTGATGAATGCCATCATAATGGATGCTCCCAGTCTTTTTGCAGGGACTGGGATAGAAATGGGATGTATAGTGTCGTCTATTGTAATTTCTTAGTGCTAGGATAAACTCATCTAAGTTTTTTATTTTATAGATTTACAATACAAATTATATTCAATGTATACTGTACATTGAAAATGTAGTCTCACCCAAAGTAACTTGGGAATCTCTCTCTCTCTCTCTGATGTCTTTTTTTTCTATTTTTTTTTCAGTGATGTTGTTTTACCTATTGCAGTGAACTGCTGTTGTTTAGAGAGTCATCTGCCTATGAAAAGGTTTTGTAGCACATGGTGCAGTTGATAGTATCATTGTAATTAATCCAAGGAAAAACTGACTTATTTTGGAAAAAAAAGAATGACAGGTTTTACTTCTGATCTTAGTGGATGATTCTAGTCTAACCTTTATTTTGGAGGAGACAGCTGCAGATATGAAGGAGTATTTATGCTATTCCCTATCTGTAGACAGTTGGATTGAGAGTTTCTCGCTCAAATCCTGACAGGAATGCTCAGGAAGGACAAATTTATGTCTACTTCGTTGCTATTAGTTTTGTTGTCAATTAATTGAATTCACATTTTTTTTAATTCATGGTGGTCTCATGATGAATACTAATATTTACAGCTACTGTAGGTACAGCACTGACATTTTTAGCCATGTTGTACCTTTAAATTCTGCTTGGTTCCACCCTTACACCAGAAATCATCTGGAATGTTTAGGTGAAAACTTATAATTATTTCAGTTAACTGCATCCTCTGCCTGTTTTGGCTTTTTCCTTGTGCCCAGTAATTTCACACACGCGCTCTGTATGCGATGTGAGGTGTGAATGGTAACTTTTGTATTGAGAATTGTTGCAATATTAATGTTTTTTTACAAGCTTCAGGGAAATAATTTATGACAGTGGGTGTGGGGGATTTTTTGATTTTTTTTTTTTCTTTCTCCTTTAGAATAAAATTAGAGTAAAATTACATTTGCTTGTGCATTTTCTGTTTGTTGGGGTTTTTGGGGTTTGATTTGGATTTTTTTTTTAGAGCAGGTACTGTTAGCAGCTGGCAGTGCTCTGTGGTGTATTTGTGTTTGTAAATGCAGCAGGTGAACAGCTGTTGGTGGAACTGCCTTTAGTCTGAGCAGACTAGACTGCTGCTGCCTTTGTGTTTTATGGATTGAAACAGGTAACTTCCTGTGAGAGATTTTTCTCTTCTAGATAAAGATTAGAATTAGAGAAATGCTCTAAAATTGTTAAGGTATGGCTTGCTTTAGTTCCTTTCAGGGACTTCATAAATGCTGGACTGACAGTGCACCTGTACAATTAAGGGCATAGGAAAAAAAGAAATTATTTCTTAGGGTATATTGTGCAAAATCGCTATTTGTAGCTGAGAAGAGGAAGGCTTATACTTTTTGAACTGAGTGTTACTAAATCAGAAAAGATACTTGAAAAATAGCAAGCAGTGTAGGATTTTTCTGGCAAATTACTCTGAATAGTGTTTCTTAACATATCTTAAAACCAGAAAAATGTTAGTGAACATGTAGTGTGTTAAGAACCTGTTGGTCAATTTAAGGACTCACTATCCCCTCTGCTTTTTAATGTATTGGAAACTGGTGCTTCAGTACATCAGCATGTCTTTTATGTGATGCTACTTTACATAATAACTTTCACACTTTCACATTTTATGTTGCAGCACCTAGGTTTGATGGGAACTGTTTCTCTAACTGGTCCAAATTTAAGAGTAATGAGTCACATATCTCCTTTCATTTTCTGACCTTTCTATCAGGTGGATCCACCTTAAACATAATATTTCAGTCTAATGGTGCAAGTTTGCTGATTTAAACTTAACAGACTTGGTCTGTATTTTACATTACTTGGTGGGAAGCTTCATTTTGCTTACTGGGGTTTGCTTTCATTGGATTTGGATTTAAGACCTTAGAAGAAGTAGAAAGGATGAAGTAAAGGAGTGTGGGTCAGTGTCTTTGTTCCAGGGTACAGTTAGTGAACATGCCATGGGTGAGAATAACTGCAGAATAAATAAAGCAGTTCTCATTCAGAAAGCTGTGTCATTAGAGATGAAAACATAATTCAATAGGTGGCTGACTCCCATAAGAGGAGATCTTGCCTAGAACTGTGATGGGCCACACAATGCACAGCATGTGTCTGTGACAGAGGTGGCTGCAGGTGGGTGCTCGCAAGGACAGCTGCCTTCTTGCACCTTTGTGGCACTCATGCTGGCCCAAGTGTTTAAGGGGATTTATTCTGTGTTGGATTAGAGATCTGTGTTACTCTTCTTGCTGGGTTATTTTTAAGCAGCATCAATTGCCTGGGCTTGTTCACCGGCCTGCCCCGATTTAATGATACGATGGTGGTGGTTACGATGGTGGTTCCCATCACCAGTTTCTTGCTGGTGAACGTGGTTTTGCTGACAAAGATTTCTGTTTAGCCACAGCCAAAGTGGTGTCTGAGGTAAGAAAAGAAAGTAAGAGATTGCTCCATTTTACTCATCAACACTTCACCTTTATGAGGAGGAAGATAAGTAGATGAGGGGTGATGGGTAAACACGAGATTACAAGGCAGCTTGGCGGTGTGTGCATGGCTTTTGTATTCTCTTGATAAAAATGAGTCATGGGCCTCACCAAATACTAGCTTGAAGACAAAGTGAAAAACTCAAATGAAGTTTGGAAGTTTCTAGAAAACTTGTAAACAAAAATATAAAGGCAGTCTGTGGGTGTCAATACGAGACAGATCAGACTCACGTTTCTCTTGGAGAGAAATGGTTCTCCATCATCCCTTCCCTCTCTCCCATCACTTGTTGGTTTTTTGTGAGGATGTCAAATATCATGTCCCATCTTGATTTGTGTTTTATCATGTTAAAACTTTTGTATGTGAATTTTGTCTTGCGTTGTTGGAACAACGCCTTCCTTATTACCTTCTTCCTGTCATTGATTTTGCATAGCAGTAGCTGAGTTATTCTCACTTAACTTTTAATTGAATTTGTAATAGTCTTCCTCTAAAGTATCTTCACCTATATGACATATTTAAACTGTACTTCTGAAGGAATACAGAACACATTGAGTAAAATGTGCTTATTTTAAAAGCTGGAAAGGCTGCTGGGACTAAAATCTCACAGGGGTTTTGATTACATTCTCTGTTTACTGAATGCAGTACAAAGTAGGTGTTTGAAATAAGGATTTATTTTTCAGACACCATCCAGAGTCCATCCATAAAAAATCTTTATTCCTTTTTAATAAGTCATTAGATCAATTCTTCTGCATTTCTCTGCTTAGATAGCTGTATTAGAGTTTCAGTATGAAGAATTTTTTATAAGTTTTATTGAACTGCTTTTTTACTGGGGCTGACTAATAATCCTGTAATTCAGTATGTTTGAGGTGAAAAAAAACTTTACCTTTTATATGTTCTAAATGCATGGGGGTCTTTGGGTTTTTTCCTCCTCCTAAGGTGTACCCATTTAGATTTAAAGTATTTCAAATTTAGTGGAATTCTTGCTTTTAATCTAGATTTTATTTAAGGCCTAGCCAGTGTCCCCCTTGCCTGCACACCAGGACAAAACATATTCTGTTGTAGAAAACTCCTTATTTGCAATCACCATATCTGATTTTTGTTTTTCGCTGGGATGTTGGAGGATTAGAGCAGATTATAGTGTTGGGATAATGTCTGACTCCTTGTGTTCCATTTAGTCATAAATAAACCCCTGAGAAATCTGAATGTTGCTATGGTGATGTGAGTAAAAGCCTGGGGTATGGAGTAAGTGAGCCGCTTAGAAGCATAATGTCACTTACAGTAATGAGCACGCCGTCATTACAACAGTGATGGGCTTACCTGGTGCTCTGCAACTTTGGGAGCCCACGCCAGATTCTGAAAGCAAGTAAGTAAATGCAATTCATATGAGTACACTCTGTTCAGAAACTTGCAGCTACAAACCTTTTAACAAATGGAAATTCGTGTTTTGTCTGTTTACTTTCTAACTTTAATCTGTTGAAGTGTCACAGAGAAACGAGCAAAAACTTAATCTTTGTATTCTGCCTTTCACATGATGGAGTGGTTGAATTGAAACAACAAAAAAATCAGTTTGCATCAATTTTGTTTTAAACCTTGTAAACACACACTTCTGAGGAGTAGGATTGGATTAAAATGTGTGATGTTTTGGTTTTTTTTTTTTTTTTTTTAGTCTTTATAACCTGGCTTCACTGGAATTGAGAGAAAATTTGCTGACATATTTACCTGAGTAAGTGTAATTTCATGTGTTTGATTATATTAACAAAATGCTCTTATTCTTAAGATCTGCTGACATGAAACTGAATGATAGCTAGAAAAAATATTCAGTGCCAATTGATGACATGTATGAGGTACAGCCTTCTTTTAGCAACTCCTGGTGACATCCATTATTCCTATATTCCATTATTTGATTAGTAGCAGAAGTCTGCAGTCTTCGTGGATTGGCTTTACTCTAGAAAAAATAGTAGAAAATACAGCATCACCAAACATTTCCTGCACTCGTTGAACAAGTGCATCTGCAGTGGGAGTGGTGGTTTAGGTTGTTCTCATACTGAATTTTCATAACCATGAAAGTGTAGGGTAAGAAGATCTTGGAGATTTCCACTCTAGACCTTCATGGCATTTAAATAAGTGTGCTGTGTTTAAATAAGTGGGCTCAGTATCAAAAGCTTCTAAAACCTAGAGGCTTCTACCAAGACTTCTAAAGCCTCGGTAGCAAACTAGGCCTACTGATGTCTGAAGTCTGTCTCTATCCCCTGATTTTTTTGGGGAAAAAGTTGTCTAGATGTCTCTATGCTGTCTGCATTGTGGCAGAGGGATTGGTGGTCTTTTGTGAGATGAATTTGGTATCTTATATTTTGAACATCCTTTTTGTCTGCCTAGAAGAAGGCTCTTCTTTCTCCAGTGAAGGAGTTTCCTTGCAGAAGTTTTAGTGACTCCTATTCTGCTTGTTCAGATAATCTAATAGATAATGTAAAAGATTTAACCTATTTTAATCAGAATTTCTTCCCCAGTTGCTTTGGGGTTCTTTTTTCCTGGCCATCTAACCAGTGCCTTGCTTGTGGCTGTTTATAGCTATGATCCACAAGACACTTTAAATGTCAGTGAACAGAAGATAGGAATTGCTAGCAATGTTTTACCATGCAGTGTCAGAATGAACCTATCACAAATATTGACAGTGTTATTGCTCCTGGAAAATTCTGACTGCCAGCAATGTAGTTGACAAATCTTACTGGCTTTTGTGCTGTTATCATTCTTGGGGAAGGTAAGCAACAGCTTGATTTTGAAGTAGAGTGATGGCCCTCTGTAACTGTTCTTTTACATCGTTTCAGGCTTCCGTCTTTTTATAGTCTCAAATCCAACCTGAAATACTTCAGAAATGGATGGATCATGTTGTAAAGATAAATAATACATTTATTGATTCTTGAGTCACATAGTTACATGTGATCACTATGGGGAATTCTAATCCAGTTGCATAACTATAAATTTCCTCTAAAAATAAATTTAACTGTGCTAAACTATGTGGCATTTTCCACCACAAGGGACTTATGGTTAAAATAAAAAAAAAAAAAAGGGATTTGATTGCCTATACTAAGTTTTAAGTTTCAAAGGAATATAGTTAGACTGACAAACCAAATTATTTTTTCAGTAAGATATTACTGCAAGTAGTCTATGCCTGGTAAAATAGCTATCTGCCTACAGTACACTGTAATTTGAAACTCAAGTTTCAGTAAAATGAACTCATTCAAATACATAGGGTTTCTGTTGGTTTAGTCTAATGTGGTTTTACTTGGACTTATCTCACAGATCACTTGCCCAGCTGCAGCGACTAGAAGAACTTGATTTAGGAAACAATGAACTTTATCACTTGGTAAGAGAACATATCACTGAAAGTGCATGTTGGTCTTGTTTTACGCATCATTTAGATTAAATAGATTGTAGGATGTCTAAAATTGAAGAAAGAAACATGTATGGAGGAGAGAGTCTTTTTGTATGTACAGATGAATTTTGGCGGTGAGCTGATGCTTCCCGTATCTGCTAAGATTTGTTCAGTACAATATGACTTTACTCAAAAAACTGCAGCTGATCTCTAGAAAGTGAGAACACTGCACAGCTTTTTTTATGGAAATAAAAAGGAGGGGAAGGGCACAAACTCTTGTCTGCGCTTGCCATTACAATGAACACATGGGCTTCTGTCAGGAGCTGGATGAGCTGAGCACAGATGAAAGCTCACTTATTTTCACAGTGAGAATAGGAATCTTTGTAAAAGGGCTGAGACACTGTTGAGGGTTACAGGGTTCTACATTGTCACAGACTAATCTACCTAAAAGATATCTCTCATCTCCTGTAAAGTGACTCAGTTAAATGTTGGATTTGCAGTTGATCAAGAGTGTGCATGCAATTTGTTAGTTAATGCCAGGCGAAGAACATTAATTTGTTAAGCTATAGCAATTAATTTGTATGATGGAGTTCCCAAATGGTTACAGTCACCCTTGATACATTTAATCAAGGTACTTCTAAATAGTGCTTGCAGGAAGAATTGATTTACTTATATTGTAATTGCAGAGTGGCCATTTGTTTTTTACTTGAAGCTCCTATGCTGTTAATATTACTATGTTTTGTGTTATAGCCAGAAACAATTGGTGCACTTTTCAATCTTAAAGACCTCTGGTTGGATGGAAACCAATTAGCCGAAATACCTCAGGTAAAGATGAGCTCTACTGATACTGTTTTGAAGATGCTTTTAGAAGAAAAGCTTTTCATTCATACCTAAAGGGAAGTGCTTTAAAATGGAATAGATTTCTCAATTCATTTTGTCTGGTTTTGGTTTTGGGTGTGTAAGGGTTTTCTCTTGGTAAGTTAGTAAGGGATTGGCCATGATACTTCATGTTGTCAGAAATTTTCTTTTAAGCATTTTGATAAACAAATAGTTTCTTAATAGGCACATTCTTCAATTTGTAGGATGACACACCCACTGTTTTCAGTTCTTGCCCAATGATCAGGGAGCCACTAGTTGTCCAAGCTAACCCTTACTTGTGTATCTATGTAGATTTCAGTTTTAATAGTTTTGCTTTTTGCAGTCATCTTCATCCATTCAAGCACAATTTTTGGGAGAAATACAATAATAGAAGTGTTGCCATTAATAGAATTATTTATTTATTCAGACAAATCCCCCATCTGATATCAGTCACAGGATGAGGGCCCTGGCATTTAAAGCTTACAGCACTGTAAATTCCCTTTCTTGAGAACTGTGATAGTATTTGGGATGGTTCTTTTTCCCCTTTTTCCTTTACAGCCAAGTCGAAACCTGTTTTCTTCAGTTTCTCCTGCAGTTTGCTGTTATTTACTGTATTGATCTCATTGTCAGCTGTGTGCCTTGGAAATGAATTACAGTTTAATGGGATTAGCTGACATTTTTGTTGGCTTGGCCTAATAATTTTTTACATAGAAATAATTATTTATAAAGGGTCAAGTGTGACTTCAGCTACTGTTTGTATCAAAACTGGACATTACTGTGTATTTTGTTCAGTGTTGAAAAGATGAACTTGAAGGATAAAGGGTATGTGTTTAATAAAAGGTCCTCTTGAGAGGCAGACATTTGAAAAGTAAAAGAACTGATCTTTATGAGATAGGATCAAGGCTGACACTGTATGAAAATTTCATGTATGTAAAAGTAAAGGGCACTTCTATCCCTGCTGTTCTGTTCTCTGAAAGGTGATTTGGATGAATCAAATGAGAACTATTCTCAAGTGTGTGCAGAGGTGTCTGTTCATGGGAAATGGGAGGATGCTCTGTTAGTTCATAGGGGCAAAGGCATTTCTCTATCTAATTGTTGGATTACCATTGTAAAAAACTTAAGTAGTCATTAATAGTTGTAGATGATGGCTGTATAACTTGGCAGTTCAAATGTGCTTGCTAGAGCAGTGCTCTCAATTCCTGTTGTAGTTGGGAGATGTGAAGATATGAAATCCCTAGATGTCATGGCATGCTGCTGCAGCAACAGGGGAGACTAATCCTAATTTGCCTAGGGTTAGTTGGGAGGGGTAGATTTAATTATGTGGAGGCTGATAATCTGCCCTTCTGAAAGAACAACTTTGCAGTCTACTTGAGGAAAACTCCAGGCTTGGCTGGTACTTGCCTGGGTGTGCTTAGCATACCTTGTCTGACTACTGAAGCCAGTCCTGAATAGTTAGAATAAGGAACTGTGACTGTATCACTTGCTTGGTTTATCATATGTAAAGGGTGATTCTATATATTTTTTCCCTTTGTTTAGAAGTTGTACAAAAAATAACCAATTCAGAGGTCTTACAGATGATTGTTTTACTTTGTGGAATTTCATTGCGATGGTACATTTTTCAAATTGCTTTCTTATGTGTTTGGACATGACTTAAGTTTTTTGTCTTGTATTGCAGGAAGTAGGAAACCTGAAAAACCTGCTTTGTCTGGATGTTTCTGAAAATAAATTGGAATGCCTTCCTGAAGAAATTAGTGGTCTGACTTCTTTAACAGACTTGCTTGTTTCTCAGAATTTACTTCAGGTCTTACCTGATGGCATTGGTAGGTACAAGGTGAATGCTATCACACAGAACAATTTAATCCACCATAAAATGGAAGTTGTTTGTTTTCAAGTCTTTTGAAGTCTCTGCAAAAGATGAGCTTGTCTCAGTTTGTTTTTTCTTCCTTTTGCTTAGTATGAAATGCATAGCTCTCATAATTTTGCATTTTAATTGTCTACATGACTACCTCATAGTCCTCCTTCAGTCTTCACTTGCTATCTACCAAACAAAATAAAAGTTAACATGTCCTTTTGGTTCCCACTGTATCCATGTCACCATAATAATTCCTTTAACACTGTAAAATTTTAACTTGTTGCATGCCATGGGTCACTTGATAAGAATGACTGACAATATAACTATAAAAATATAGAATTTTTGGTGGTAACGTGTATTTACCTTCAGTTAGACAATGTGATTAATCCTATACTGAATCCAGTGGAAGACTTTGTGATTCAGCCCATTACTCCTTGCCCTTGAGTATTCAAACTACAATGTTTCTGTGTCTGACCCCTTAGAACAGTTCAGTAATTGAAGGTTTTCTGAAGCTGAATCAGTTTTCTGATTACTGGTGCCTTTTTTGAGGTACCTGTTTTTACCTGTGCTGTAGTTGTGACAAGTAGTTGGCGAAGCAAATTTTTTTTTCCTCTACTGCTCATGAGCTGTTTTTCTGGAAAGTGTCACATTGCAAGGGTGTACCTGCTTGAAAGGACACCCCTCTTGTCTCCCCCCAAAATAAAGGTGTAGGGTAAGGAGCACTTGTGAATGTGGTTTAACCACATCTAACATTTAACATGTGGAAAATAATGGACAGACCTTCCCCCTTCCTCCATATGGTACATGAGCCTAAGAAAAGAGAAATGTTGCTCTAGAAATTAAACTTGGGGGAGTGGGGTGACTACTGTGGGCCCTACAGCTGGCTAATGTGTGTTTGATGGAGAGTTGTAGCAGCCCTCTGTGATGACTTGAGTTGGCCAGTACAGTTGTGGTACATCTGAAATGGAGATGTACCTTCTTAAGTGCAACGGCCCATGGAGCCTGCAAGATAGAGCTTGTTGGCAGAAGTGAACCTTGCTGGTCTCTGTGGCAGCTCCTGGGAGTTACTCAGGTGATCACGAATTGCTGATTGGATTGGTGGATCTGCAGAGCCCCTGAATGAAGCAGGGCTCTCATCAGCACCAGTGCATCATGTCAGCTGTGGCTGTGGCTCACCAAGCCTCTAAAGCCCTAATGGAGGGGGCTTCGGCACCTCCCAGTGAGGAAGCTGCTTCTGATGTCCAGTTAGGATCTCCAAATTTGCAGCCTTTGCTGTCTCACCTGACGCTGCAGAGAAGAGTTTGCATTGACCCATCTCTGTGACTGCCCTTGAAGTAGTTGTGGGTAGTTCCTAGATACCTCCTTGACTGTTGCTTAGTGGTAGTTAACAAAACCAGCTCCCTCAGCCTCAGCTCACATGTGCCCATGCCATCTTGATAGCTTTCTACTCGGCCCCTATCATTTGAGCAAGGAGAAGACAGGACATGACATGAAACTGAGAATGATTTTACATGTGTGGTTTCACTATTTGCAAGTAGATGAGGTGTAGCAACTGCCATTGATCTCTTGGCTGTGATTCTCCTAATGTAGTCCAGCTAGTGTTTATTTCTGATGAGAGCTCACTGCTAGTTACTATTCATCCTGATGCCCACCAGTCTGCAGAGTCCTTTCCAGGAGGACTGCTGTACAGCCCTCATTTCCCAGCCTGTACCGGTGCACACGTTTACTCTGTCCAAGAAGGGAGAAGAGAGTTTACTCTGTCCGAGAAGAGAAGAGCTCTGCACTTCTCTGTGCTAAGCCTCGAGTTTCTGTTTAGGTTGTTATCCTTCTGTGTATCAGATGTCTCCTCATGATGTCGCATCATCAGTGAATTTGATATGCCAGCCTGTTACAGCTGTTTTGGACCATGTAGGGATGGCAGGGAGATGTCAGCAGCTAGTGACATCTCCTGAATTCTTTGACTTGGGCTCTGCCTATTCTGGTGCACAGAAGAACAGGGTGAGCTTGCTGTGCTGAAATGGTATTTTATTCTTCATGGGAAGACCACATTCAAAGAAGTTTGGTTTCTAGTCTAAAGAATAAACTTGCGTTTCATGTCTGACTGAGTTCTATATTGGGACAAAGAGACCATGATCCTATTTGGGTTTCAGCTGTCACTGCAGTGCAAGTCATTCTCACTGTGGCTGCGTAGATGTAGGTGATCTTCTGAACTCTTCTTTACTAATAAATATTGTATAATTAAGGAAAAACCATAAAGTTTTCACCTTTTTATAGGCCTCTGGGTAGATATATAAATATCCTTGATATTTATATGGGATATAATTCAGGTTGCAGCTTTATTACAATTCTATTATGCTTAAATGTTGGATATAAATATTTATAGTGAATATGAAGCCAGTGATGTTGAAACTGGCAAAAATAGTGCACCAAGTGAAGCAGTGCTTGAGTTACTTTGTTTTTGTTTTTGTTTTTTGTTTTTTTTTTTTAATCTGAAAAAAACCCTCATTGTTTTAGAAGATTTCTAGAAGTTTTGCAGGAGTAAAATTTAATATGATTAAAGCAGGTATTGGAGGATCCTTAACTAAAACCCCACATTTTTCTTTCTGTCCAGGAAAATTGCGGAGGCTCTCCATTTTGAAGGTTGATCAGAACAAACTGATTCAACTAACAGATTCAATTGGAGACTGTGAAAGCCTTACTGAACTAGTTCTCACAGAAAACCAGCTGCAGGTAAACATGGTCATGGCTGCTCACATGGGTGGGTGGTAATAAGACCTACTGTTAGGTGCTGAATCACTTCATTAGATTAGTCACCCTTACTACTGCTAAGCAGCAAGTTTTCTTTAAATGCATCGTAAAATTTACCTGTTCAATGAGTGCTAGGGATCAAGTTGTGTGTAGTAACAATACGCCCTTCAAATGCTTAAGTAATTACATATTCATTCTTGAATCTTTCATGACCAGTACAGGAATTGGAGCATGTGGAATGCAGGTATCACTTACTTTGTTGTGTTTTTAATGTGGGGTTTGTGCTATGCTGCATTATTGCCAATTTTTGCTGTGCATTATCTGGATCAGAATTGCTGAACACTGAATAGGAGCCCCAAGCACTTCAGAGCTTCTGTTTTATTGCTCCTTGCTTTGCTGATCTTCTCCAGCCAGGTGTTAAATATATTATGTGGTCAATTTAAATATAATCTCAGAATTCCTTCCATGAGGTGTTTCCTTTCTTTATTTTAAAATAGTCTTCACATAACACTGACCCTTTATAGATGTCTCTATAAAGACCTGGTTTTGAGCATTTCTTAATTTCGGTTGGTGTGGCAGAGTTACAAACCCAAGTTTGATAGAAAGATACCTCTCCAGAAGGAGACTGTGTCTCAATTAGCTATTTTGGAAACCTGATGTTAGATAATATGAACATTCTACATACATGCATTCTGTACACAGTTGGTATGCGACTGTTGTCATAGTGCAGAGATATTTCATGAGTGAATTTGTATTAGAAACTGACATTCCTAGTTATTTGTTCTGCAGTATAAACCCTTAGATCTTCTTTGGAAGATCTGGTAGTAATGAGGATTAGCTGCACTTCAGTTTTGAAAGTGAATCAGAGTGTTAATTTTTAAAGTGAGAGAAGTTTTGCTCTAACTATGTATTTACCAATTCTGTTGGTATATTTTTTTGTTTTTGTTGACACAGTCCTTGCCGAAGAGCATTGGAAAACTAAAGAAGCTGAACAATTTGAATGCTGATAGAAACAAATTAACATCTTTGCCCAAAGAGGTAAGTTTTGTGCAGATGTGACTGTACAAACCGAAACTCTTGATTTCAAATACCTACAAGAAGTAGCAGGCAGCTTTGGTGCACTGAGTATTCTTTCCAAACGGATCACAACCAGAAACTTGTTCATTAGATAAGAACAGCAGCTCTGGTGACTTGTTGGCTTGGAAGTGCAAAATGTCTTTGCAGTTGAATAAGAAGACTTCAATCTAATTAGTTTGTAACTGGTAATTCCCAGTATGGGTGTCAGGTCCAGCACTACTTGAAGACTTGGAGTTCTGGTAGGGTGAACATTAATCGTGGTAAGGTGAGCATTTAAACATCAATATTCCTCTTAATCCTCCTCTACATGCAGTATAAAAGTACTGTCAGCCTTTTCTTCACCTCACTCTTGTGAGTAATGTCAAAGGGAAAGTTTAATATTCTAAAAAGTGGCTGTCTTGACAGTCTTTTTGGTTTTGAATCTCTCTGGAGTACTTTTGCCCTTAAATGTGAGGACCTGATGTGACCAAGCTACCTCCAGGCTTACAACTATGACCACACAGCAGTGACCACTGGGGCTTCTTGTTCATTGTAACAGTGGGTGGAATTAAATGAATGTAGAGTTTCTGTTGTGAAACTAACTGTAAAGAAGGCCTTACAATTATAGTTTAGTTGTAAACTCTACAAAGAGGTAAGGGGAAGCTGTGGCAGTGGCAGCAACAATTCCAGTGTTCCGGATGTGAGCTGCCACAAACCAGTCTCATAATCAGGGGAAGGGAAGAGAATCTGTGAGTACTGTAGCTTCTCTAGCAGGACAAAGTCTCCTCTGCAGAGATACTGCTGGTTCTGAACTGAAAATTGCAAAGGGAGTACCCAGACAGGTTGCATGAAGGCTGGCAAGAGACAAGACCCTTGGAAAACTATGCCTCTGGGTTGGTATATGTTCACAGTTGTGATCTTGTACTCATTCGCCATAAAATTTCCATGTATATACAAACAACTTTAAATTAATACATTGCACAGGTGTTGTTTAGTATCTGAACTTGAGACTTTTGCAATTTTATATCTGCTCTGCCTTTAAGCCGATTTGCTGTGAGTTATAACATGTAAGGTTTTACTGGTACACTTGATTTCCAGATTGGCCATTAATGACTTATGTAATTTATAAGCACTTTTCTTAGTTTATGGAGTACATAGTATTGGAGATGGTGCATGAGGGCAAGTAGTGTGGCTTGGAAGAAGCAGGAACAGGAGCAGATGAGAGGAGAGGCCTTGGCTTCACGAGCAGGTGAAGCAGGGTGAATATGGAGTGTGTCTGGGGGGAGTGATGGGACTGAGAGCTCAGTGAGAACCATAAAGGGGATTATGGTACTGGAGATGTGAAACTAGCAATGAATTTAGAGGTGAAAAGTGTTGCCAAGTCAGTGAAGGAGTTGGGCATATCCAAGGGTGAAGTGAAGAATGAGATTGTGGGAAGAGAACATTAGTGCATGTGAGAGAGAGGAAGAGTGAGAACTGAGCAGAAGTGGGAAGAAGACAGGGATGAGCCTGTGTTGGGAGAAGGATAATGAGGAAATTGAAGGTGGTATCTGGAATGAGGTGAGCTGGGGAGTTGTGGTAGTCTGGGAAGTAAAAACGGGAGAGGGTGGTTCCCAGGGAGCTTGGCAGAGAAACAGAGGAAGCAGAGCTCCTTGATGCCCTATCCACTTCTTTGAAATGGAATTTCTGTTTTTCCTTTAAAGATGCCCACACCAATGCGTCTGACTCGTTAGAGCAAATACTTTGAAATTATATTTAATGAAAGATTCTATATTTTGCTATGTGGGTTTTTAATTTTTAAAGGATGTGAGTCCTCTAACTGGAGGGTCACATCCATCTAGATCAGTGCATTTGAATTCCAGGCTGGAAACGTTACAAATAGAAACAACCAATGCAATAGTTTGTCGCAGAAATACTGCTAATATGCATGTATAGCAGAACCTGCCATCCAGCTAATGAGACTTTTCAGTTTCAGTTTTTCAGGTTTCAGTTTGAATTCCTTGGGCTTAAGTGGTGCAACAAAACAGTTTTCCCTCAACCCCTTTAGACTGCAGTCAAACAGTGCTGAAATGCTACTTACAAAAACAAAGGAATCTGCTGTTTTCTGCTCATGTTTTATCTGTTCCTGGAACTGCACTTTCTCTGTACAGTATTTTTCTTAAACAGTAGCATTTTACTTTAAACTAAACTGGAACATTTCTGTAATGCAAGTTTTCTGATTAAAATTTAGAGGAATTCAGTGAAGAGTTCCATTTCATAGCTCTGAAAGAAAAATGTTCTATGTAAACTGAGTGCACAGGTACTGTTTGCTGTTATGCAAAGCATCCACAGGAGCAGCTTCAGGGGTGCTGATTATGGCAAAGATCCCAATTCTGATGGCAGGGAGGAATGATTTGTTGTCTTGGGTGAAATGTTCAATTTCCATTTTCCTTCTAATCATTACTAACTTGGAAAAAAGTAGTATAAAATGCAATGGTAGATCACTTAAGGAAAACTGGAAAATGTGTCCCCCTTTTTCTGTCTGTTGGAAGGCTCTGCTTGACAGTGAGAAATCATACTATCTTTCCTGTTTATTTTCATTTTAACCCAACTAATTAATATTTAAAGCCAGGCACAGGCTTCTAATGGCAGTCATTTTCAACACCCTGCCTGATGTGTTTTGCTTAAGGTGTCTCCTGAGTCAGTATGGCAAAGATTGAGGTCTCAGACCTTTCTACAGCAGTCAGTGTTAAGAGTACTCATATGCTGGTTCCCCTTTCACAGAAGCACAGTCAGATGCAGAAGTAAAGTATGTACCACAGATATTTTTGCTCAGTTATCTTCCCCTTTTCCTTTAGATGTTCTGCTTACCTCTTTGATTCTTCCTCTGCCTTTCAGAGTGCTAGAACAGCTGTGCATTTGTGGTCTTCATCCTAATTAATAATGGATGTGTGACAGGCCATTATGGGTTTCTGTTGGAGAGGGACAAAGATACAGAGTCAGGTAACATGCATGTAGAAGAAAATGGGAGGAGACTACATGTAACCAGTATGATATCTGCTTGCTGGTATCTCTGTCCTTTCATCCAGAATTATTCCTGTCACAAAGAAAGCTTTTATAGGTAGGATGGCAGAAAGTATGTACCTGCTCTATTGTAACCTGGTTCTAGCTCTGAGTTCTCTCTTTTCTGTGGTGGACTGGGGTTTTTTGGTGGGTTTTGGGGAAGGGACTGTGGGAGGGGTGGGATGGATATGGGTTTAATTTTGTTTTGTTAGCAATTTAAGAGAATAGACTTTTCAGTCAAATCTGTTAAACCATTACATTGCCAGATTGGTTTTACAAATGTGCCTTGAAACATTCTCTGTCTTTTTGTGTAAGATTTCTTGGGATTATTGAGGAGTTTGTATGCAAATATGCCTTCAAAATTTCCTAGGTCAAAGGTTCTTCTGTATTGTGTGCCAATAAAGGTAAAACATGAAACAGTTGAATGTGTGGCCAAGACTTGAGTCACTGAGATTTCATCTTCAGTATCTCATCTTGCAGCTTGATCCCTCTCTCACTGCACCAAGTGGTGAAACAGACTCCAGCAAGAACCGAGAATGTCTAAACCTGTTCATAGTTACAATTGTTTTTCCCCCTTAAACTTGAAAGACCTGCCTGGTGACTCTGGCATTGAAATCCCACCCTGGCACAAGAACGCTGGTGAAACTTGTGTGTTGATTTTGGCACTTGCATAAATAACCTCCTTGGAATGTTTTCCAGTTTATATGCTGTTGTTAATGAGTCCTTACAACCTGCAGAGATCTGGTAACGTGTCCTTCCTGGCTCTGAGGTGTATTGTGATAATTATTACTCCAGTAGATAAAACTGCACGGTTTTTTTTGGCAGCAGCTGTGCTTTTTATTTTTTTTAATAAGTTGGGGTTGCTTTGCTGTTTCTGATATCAACTTCTGATGTATTGTCCCTTCCATTATTTGTATAAAAGTATGTGTTTGTGTGTCTCAGAGGGGAAAAAGGCACTAATGAAAAATGCAGGAAAACTTGTCTTGGGTCGGAGGGCAGAGAAACTCTCTTGCTGAGCTCCTCTTCCCCTGCTATTCATCAGTGGTGGAGAGAGTGTTGAAATGAGTTTGCTGAAGAATTTTCTAGCCAATTTAAATATAGTAATAACTAATAATAGTTAATAATAGTGAATCGGGCAGTTTCTTCCACCTCTAAATGTATTCTATGCTTGCAGTTAAAGAATTTGTATACTTTCTGTGAAACCAAGGAAGATTATAACTTCATTTACTTTGAACTCAAATTTTTGGATATGACACTCTGAAAAAGATTTTACAATACAGGAGGAACTGTGTTTAAATTACCATTATGTTTATCAGGCTTGTATTAACCTAGTGAGGGTTCTTGATGCTGACAGCTGTTTTGAGCGTTGAATAAAAGAGATGTGTCACTGGACTTTAACCAGTCACATGCTGACGAATAGTCATTATAGTATTTGTCATAATGTAATTTTTTTTTCATTGCTTATACCTGTGTGAGAGGTGGTAAGTGGAAATGGACAGGAGAATTGATTCACAGCTTTTGAGTAGTTAACAGATGCTGGTATCTACTTAAGAGTCATCAGAAGCACCAGTAGAGAAGTGATGTGTTAAGACTCCTGCAGTTCTGGAGAACTGTTTAAGATGGACTGGTAGTGGGTATATGAATGTCAAAAAAGCAGGAGACTGAAGTGCTAAATGCTGGCCCTGATCAGAATATAGTGGTGAGTTTTAGCAGCCAAGCTAACACGCCGTGTATGTCCAAGCCTTACTGCTTCTCCAGAACAAGGAAGCTGCTAAAAGATGAGCCTCAGACTGAGATAGAGGAAAAGAGCAAAAAGGTCCTCTATAGGGATAAAGTTTTGTGTGGAATCCAGAGGGGGCCTATTGATGCTCATCTCAAACAAGTCCATCTGAATGCAAATAAGCAGGTTTTTTCCTGACTTCCAAGTGTCAGTGATCCTAAAATTAGCACTTCATAGTAATGACTGTTTTCTGCCTGACTGATATGTGGGTTTTGCATTTGTGGTTTTGGTTTTTATCAAGGCTTACTGTTCTTTGGAGTTGGTGTGATGTGACAAGGGAATAACACTTAAAGTTGCTAAAATGAACTAAGTCTCAGGAGTATGACTTAGACATGCACAACTCATTTGAGATGTTTTCCTGATCTTCTGCTCACTATAGAAGAATGCGAGGACTTCTTTAAGCTTCCGGTCCTTGGAGCAGTTACTCATGTGCCCAGAACTAAGCACATACTTGTCCCCATTAATTGAAGTCTGTGCTCAAAATGAACTGTGTGCTTAACTGTTACATGGCCTCAGCTGTGTACTCGGTGCGTATGCGGTGGTTTGGCAGAGTTTGCTGTAAGCATGTGATCAGCCCAGTGGAAAGCATGGCTCTTCCCCAGTTAGCAGCTCAGCCAAACCAGCGGCGTTCCAGTACTGTATTACTTCATGGTGCTCACAGCAGTGTTCTCCTTGCAGCATGCCATGTAGTGTGTGCACTTTGCCTCAGTGGTACCGCTTCGTGTTTAGGTTTTCAAATGTTGGACCCAGTGTCTTTCTGTACTGCTGGATGGGTGCCATCTTTGTTTGAAATTACAAAGAGTTTAGTTTAACTGTCAGCTTGTCTTTTTTTCCCCTCTCTGATATTTCACCTGATGCTGCTTCTTAGATGCTGCCTGCATTTTCTTAAAAGAGTTTTATAAAAGAAATTGTGTCTTATCTACCCCACTGCCCTAGTGAAATAAAAAGTCTTCATTACCTCTGAATGAAGCAAAACCTTGAGAAACTGCCTGTTGACTGATAAAGCAAAGTTAAATTAACTGAAGTTAAAATAACTTAGGAGTTGTAACCCTCTTTGGCAGTAGAAAAATGTATGTTCTGTCTCCATTTGTTGGCATGCTCTTGTCCAGTATGGATAAAGAAAAATAAATTGAACATCTCTTGTATTTTCTTAATTGTTAGCCGCTTGGAAAATTTTGGGTCAGGTAAATTTATAACCCTGTAAGTATTATTCAGTCCACGGTTCTCCTGTTACCGTTCATTAAACCGCTTTAAATGCATGATGACTCAGGCCGTCTGATTCCACTGCTGCATTTTTCCATTGTCAAAAGTATGGAAGTTTTGGTCTCATCAGGACTGCATGGCTTACTCTGTTTGTTTGGCTAAACTATTTGGATCTCCATGCTCCAAGACTGAATAATGCAAACTTCATTCATGAAAAGAGAACACTTTGTGCACACATAGGGCATCACTTGCCAGCTCATCGACATTCACTCTTTGTATTTTTTGTTTTTCACAGCTCCTCATGTTAGAAACACAAATTAGACACTTTGCGTGTGTATATGTATTTTTTTTTTAAATGGCACGGTATTCTGTGACTATGTGAGGGCATATGATTTAAGAATCTTTAAAGTGACTAGCTTTAAAGAGAACAGCACAATTCTTGCACTAAGAAATGTTATCTCACTATTTGAGTGCTGGTTTCTAAGGGCTTTGATTCACAAGCGAAAATGGCTAACAAGGTTGATGTTTCTGTTGTACACACAGGGCTAGGAAAGCTGATAATCTTGTGAAATAGCTGCATTCTTTAAGAGCACAGTGATTTAAGGGAAACGTTGCAGATTTTGTTTTGTCAAGAGAATGTTTTGCTGTAACTTTGCTGTAAATAACTTGTGAATCAGAAGCCTTGAGCACCTGATTGCTGCTTTCTTCCATTAAAAAGCATTTATGATACAAAGGAAGGTGAGTGGGGTATAAATGCTCCACTTGTTTTATTTTGTAAGTCAAAATTGCATCCTTTTAAAAATGGCTTTTTCCTTGGTATGTAGGGTATGTTAAATCAACATTATGTTTGTTCTGACTAGTTAAAGATCTTTTGTGGTATTTCTGTAAAATCAAACTTGGATTTGGACTGAACTGTGGATTTTGCAAAGACACAATTGACAGTTAACAAGAACACATGAATAATTTTGGCTCAGATTTGGAGACTCGTGACCACTGTGTAGCAACATGCTGGCTTTATTTTGAGAGGAGAAACTTCTTAGATGTGTGTGACTATGAAAGTCCTCCAATTTCTGAACTAAGCTCTTCCACTACGTTGGGTGTCTATAGCTAGATTTGAAGTCTGCTTAACTTGAAAGCTTCCAGAGGTATTGGGATATTTTGCCTCTAGTACTTGGAGCAAGAGAAGAAATATCTTTTTTTATATATACTTTTTTATTTTTAATCCCCATAAAGTGAGTTTTGGAAGAGGCAAACAAACAACAGTGCTTTTTGAAAACTGTATGATAAGCAAACAAAGGTAGGTTCCCTTTGTGAATGGGGACAAAGTTACTTGAAGCAACTTTTGAGTTCCTGCAGCTAATAATCTCGCCGTTTATAGGAGTAGCTCCTTCTAGAACATAAAGCTGGAATGTGGGAGTTTTTTTATCAAATATGGAGGGTTTATTTTTCTGAAAACATCTACTTCTGGTGGACAATATAGGTATTTTAAGAGTAAAACTGAAAAATCCTGTTTTTTGCATCCAAAAGACTAGCTTAAGAATGCAAATGCTTACATTTGGATAAATGGATAGAGACAGAGGATATTAGATTAAAATAGATTAAAGAAGGCCAGTTCATAAATTAATCATCTTGAAATTAGATACTGAATCCGGGCATCAAAGAATTTACTCAAAGTCTTCTACTTTTTGTGAACTCTTCATTGCTCTTAGTGGACTCAATAAAGGTTGTGAGTTGAGCATTTTGCCTTGCCCGAAACCCCCTTGCACTTGTTTGTATCTAACCTTACCGTGAGGAAAGAAAGAAAAGAGTGTGTAAAATACAGAGCTAGAAGAAGTTAAGGGTAGGGTGTTTTTTTTGTGAGTGTTGACTGCAGAGTACCCTCTGTGTGATTACTGCTTTCTTCCTGACGTGGAAGGCTCTGAAAGGTAGGTAGAATGCACCCTATTTGTAAAGATAGAGAGATAACAAGTGTTCAAGGGACTGCTCCAACAGACTTGCTTAAGGTCAGGCTTCTTTTAAGCTAACTCATGTTTGCAGTCTGTACCTCCGGGTGAAGTGTCTGGCAGGCATTGTAACTTGAATGCACTGTGACATACTACGTGACCCGTACTGCATGCCTTTGTTACACTATCATACAGCAACAAAACCAGACTTTTCTTTTCCTCCTCTCTAACATAGGTTGGGGGCTGCTCCAGTCTTAACGTATTTTCTATACGTGACAACAGATTATCTCGAATTCCCTCTGAAATTTCACAAGCCACTGAACTTCATGTCCTGGATGTTGCTGGAAACAGGCAAGAGATTTTTGTGTTTTCACGTTCTTTTGCTGTATTTGCTTAATTCTGATAGCAGAAGATATCACGTCTAAGAATGAAGTAATAAAAACCAGTTATGATATTTATGTTAGTGTTACTGGTGAAATTGTGAAAGTAGTCTTCCCCTTTGACTAAAAGCAGAATAAGTTGTGTGTTGCCATAAGTGTGATTTTTTGGATTACTTTGACCCTGAGGAAGAGAGAAGATTTTAAAAAAGCCCTCTGGATTTGTACCTTTCTGACTTAAAACTGAGAATCTAGGCAATTGGTAGAGCTTCAACTGAAACTACCAGCCATAATGCCAACTAACACTAATATTGAATGTCTTTGTGATACAGTGCTAGTAACAAGGAAAGCCGCTTTGACCTTGTAGCTTCTCATAAATCTTTGTGTGCTTCAGACATCAACATGCAAAAATGAGTGGATTAAAGCATAAATCATCAAATTAGTTCAGCGTATTACTAGGAAGTTAAATGAAAAAAAAAAAAAAGAAAAGCAAATGGCGTTTCATCAATGTAATTGTCTCACAGGCACTTGGATATTACTGTTCTGACAATTGTTATGCGTAGGGTTCCTGAGCACAAGCAGCTGTCTGCCTTCCAGGACATTTTACTGCAGCAGAGAAAGCTCAGCATAGTTTTACCTGTTACAGCTGCAGAGGATTATGGTATAAAGTTAAGATGCAGATTTTTTATTTTTTAAAGAATGAAGTAGTTAGAATTGATGACTGCTTCAATGCCTTCTTATTAGAGGCATTAATTCCAATCCTATTTATTCCAACTCAGTGATATATATATATATATATATATTTAAAAGCCAACTTCATGACCATCTATTAAGTCTCCTAAAGATTGCCCTGTTCTTTTTAACTTTTCTTTTTTTGATAGGCTGACGTATCTTCCCCTCTCACTGACTACCTTAAAGCTGAAGGCTTTGTGGTTGTCTGATAACCAGTCCCAGCCTCTACTGACATTTCAGACTGACACAGACCCAGAAACGGGAGAAAAAATTTTAACATGTGTGTTACTTCCTCAAATGCCTTCTGAGCCTGATTGCCAAGGTGAGTGCCTAGAATCAGCTTTTCATTATGTATAGAAGTATTACTTTGTTTACTGTGTTGTCCCTTCCAGAAAGGTTTGTAAAACATGCATAAGCTCTATTGAAGAAAGTAGCAAAATTCCAGTTGAATTTTCACAATTAAACTTTTTTTTTTCTGTAATCAGTCTTCATAACACTTGAAACCTTGACAGTAAGTGTTACTGAAAGTACAGTGACAACAGCTACGATAAATAAAATACCTGGAAGAACAATACCTAGAGGAAAAAGACTTACTCGTATCCTCTTTCTAAGCCTTGCCAGTGGGCCAAGTAGTGGTGTCCACATTTTGTATGCATTGATTATACCTCTTAAAAACATTAGTGGCTTTCCAACAGCTTTTTTTTTTAACAGAAAAATAAATTGCATAGCTAGTAGTAAGCAGAAGACATTTTACTTTTTAGTAACATTTTTTTTTTCCAAGCAAAAGTGCTGTACAATAACTTCATTATATTCTTACACAAGTGCAGAATTGAAGTGTAAGTTGTATTTATCTTTTTTGTTTAAACTTACCTCTGGATCAGGTGGAACCATAAACTGTTTTGTTTTGTTGGCTAGGTTGCTGCTCCAGTAACTTCTGAATGTTTTCTCTCCTCGAGTTTTAAAGCTGTGTGTGAACATTGAAGGGAATTTGTCTGAGTTAATATTTAAAGTTCTGATGTAATCACTGGAAAGTAATTTATCTCAGGCGAGAATGGACTTTAAAAGAAAATCATGTGGATTCTTCTTCATTGAGTACAAAGGGGGCCTGAGGAGAAAAGTTCAGCTGCAGATATCTGTATTGTAGGTACCCAGACTTAATTCCAGTGTTTCAGTCCTGTGTGGCTGGAGAAGATAGAAACCATTAAAGTAGTAGGAGTGTAGAAACATCTGTTTTATATCGGCTTCTGGATTTTAATAGTACAAATTCCATTAAGAATTAAAATAAGTAAATGAATCAACCCTTTTAGGTTAAGGGAAATTAAGCTACTTCTAGAAGAGAAATTGAGTTAGACTGACTTTCTCTAAAGGCCATACTACTAGAAGTTAGATTTCATCCTCTCCAGGTGAATCTCATGGCTTCAAGTGTAGCGGGCTTGGAATTAAGATTGTTGGATGTGTATGCTTGGCACTGTTAAAAGGATGAGGTCAGTAAAAGCAATGATCCTATGTTAATGGAATGCCATTTAGGGAACTGGCTGATGTCAGGTCGCAGCCATGATCCAGAAGAAAAGTGTAGTGACAAGTATATTAAATTACATAGTCAGCACTCTAAAATCTGAAACAGTCTAAGTACATAAATATATCATTTATACAGGAGTATAAATTAGTATGTGTCCTCAATAGCAGAACATTAATGAAATTTTATTTTCTGAAAAAAAATAAGTAGAAATAGCCACTTGTAAATCTTGGATGAGTGATTGGTTATTGAGGTTATTAACAATATAGTATATTGATTATGTGGATTCACATGCATGTTGCTGTGAATCCTGAGTTGCATCTTCCTATTCTAACAGATAACCTACCACGATGTGGTGCATTGGAGAGTTTGGTAAATGAAATGTCAGATGAAACATGGAATGAGCGGGCAGTGAATCGAGTCAGTGCAATTCGCTTCTTAGAAGATGAAAAAGATGAAGAGGAAAATGAAATGGTATGTTTTCCAAGCCTTTGGATGCCTGCAGACACTGTGGCTTTAATGCAAAAGTGTAAAACTATCTGAGCATCCTTGCTGTAAATATTTCAGCTGTGATTGCATGTTTTGTGTGTACATTTGTAGCAGAAGTTCATGTTGACTGCTGAAACTTTTATATTGACATTAAAGGCCTTTTTTTTCTGCTTTCAATATAACTTTCATATTCTGATGCAGGACAGTCTTTGTTTTGCTTTGTTTTCCTCTGTCTGTTCAGGATGTTTTCTTTCCAGAAGGAAGATAGGATCTTTCTCTGCATCTTTGAAGCTTTACTGCCTGAAAGTATTTAGGGTCTAATTTAGTATTCCAGCACTCTGGCATGTGTCTCCATTAAGTTTGGTGTTGTTTGTCTCTCTAATTTCTATTTCCAATCTCTTTCTTGCTCTCTTTCTTTCTTTCTTTTTTTTTTTTTTTGAACTCCACCATTTGCCATGACACAATCATAATGTCCATAAACAGCAGGAATGTTGCTCATTAGTTTCCCACTTAAACAAAGGATGTGGGAACATCTGTCACTGTACTTATAAGACCTCTCTATTAAGTTGGGTTCTGCATGTCCTGAAGATCAAAATGCAACATGATCTGTAGTTTTACTAACTTTTATTAACAATTAAATCTCTTTGTAAAGATTAAGACTGCTTCAATCACATTTCCAGCATGCTTCTCTGATGCTTTAAAAAGTTGCTGGTGGTCCTCGTTAGATCTCAGCTTGAGATACTTCAGGGCACTGTCTGGGTTGTTTTAGTTTAAAAAGTGACTATAAAAAGTTTTAGTTAGTAGGTAAATGAACAAGTAAGGTAGTTGTTTATCCAAAGCAGCAGAAAATAGATGTCTCTTAACATGCATGACTCAGACTGACTGATAAGTGTGTTTGGAATGATGCTGCTTAACAGCTGTGCAAAGCCAAGAATGTCCATACAGCAGTGACAGCCCAGGTGATAAAGATAACTGCTTTCAGTCATGATATTACAACCCGATTTGAGGCAAGAACGTTTTTAAGGGAAAAAGTAGTTTTTGATCTTACCTAGGGAGAAGGAAGGGCAGATTTCCAAACCAGTCTTGACCAAAGCACCCATTTATGGGTCATCAGCTGTAGTCTGCACAGTTTTACATGTATGCCACTAAAAAATAATTGCATGTATACGTGTATTATACGTATATTGTATGTGTGGTGTTCTGTTGTTCTTGGCCTGCCTGCTAACTGGAGTTTTTGTAAATTTTGTTTTCCTTGTAGAGGTTTCAGCACAATGATGTTAGATGTTCTTGTGTCTGAGAGAGGAGAGAGATACTCCTTGAGATACAATTGACAAGAGAACCAAACTGTATGGTGGGACTGGAAGACATACAAAGCTTCACACAAGCTTTACAGTATCTGACACTGTAAAGAGATCTTGTGGGATTCTTTCAAAGTCAGATGAATGTTTTCTGTTTGAAATGTGATCTTAAATCACTTGCATGGTTTGGGGGGAAAAACATCCCCAACTATTTTTATGAAAGAACTTCATACCTTGTAATTTTACCTCACTTGAGTAGTGGCTTTCAGATCAGTAGGCCAAAAGAGGAAAAAATTTGCTCCTGGACAGTTCTTAAAACCTCTTTCACTATCTTCATAAACAAGCAGCTATGAAAGTCACTTTCAGCACAGAACATTGTAGTTTAAAAAAGAAAAGGGGGCATAAAAGAGGAAAAAAATTGATCCCTAATATTTGGTATGTGACTGCTGAAGCCTTGAAAGTGTATGTTGTTTTTGAGAAGAGACAAAGGCAAAACCACTTATTGCACTGTTTATTTTTAGAGAACACTTCTAAGGCGAGCCACTCCACACCCTGGAGAATTAAAGAACATGAAAAAGACAGTGGAGAATTTACGGAATGATATGAATGCTGCTAAAGGACTGGATTCAAACAAAAACGAGGTCAATAATGCCATTGACAGAGTGACCACTTCCGTGTAGAGTTTCATCTCCAGGTTTTACCTCCTGTGTCTTCCCCTGCTGTTGAAATGTTCCTGTCGTCTTCTGGGACCTCACTGAGCCCCTTTTTGTTTTTAACCAGAACCTGATTCATCATCTCCATACACGTGAAAAGTGTGGCCCACTGGAGGAAAGTGCCTTATTTCATCCAGGCAGCAAACCAATAATTTCCAAATCAATATTGTAATTTTAGTAGTCCTAGGCTTTTTAAAGTTTAATACACTACTTTATGCAAAATACAATATTTTTGTCTTAAACACAGGGGAAATAATGCTTTTCTTTTCCAGAGTGCTGGGATATCTTCTTCCTGGTGGCTGGATGTGCTGGTGAGAAATATAGTTTTGTGGGAAATCAATACACTTTTTTTATTTTTTTGGCAGCTCAGATGGTGTAAATTTTAAATTTTTGTATAGGACTTTCATAACAAGATGATGTATTTCATTTTTAAAAGAAAATTTATCTTGAGCGGTACATATTTTAGTGTGGAAGAGAACAAGTTTCATGGACAACTGTATTCATTTGTTTGTACCATGCATTGTGCCTTATTGTGTCTTGTATGTCATATTAGTTTTAAATAGAGCAATCCTCAAGGAAAGTGAATAGATTTGGTGTCCAGCTTTAGATATAATTTTCTTTGCAGACAGTAATTTGTTGGGAATTTTTCAGCAGAGAACTTAAGTTTATATTATGGGTTCTTAGGTTGTGAAGCACAAATGTTAGTTTTGTTGTAAACAGAATTAAGATTTAAATGACCAAACTGCTATTGTTTATTACATAATGCACTCACACTTTAACTTAGTTGTAATGAAACATCTTGGTTTGGATGCGGTGTTGCATTGCAGTCATTAGAAATTCATGCTTCCATTGGTTTGTTTTTTTTTTTTTTTTTAAATGTGCCATCTGTAAAATGACTTGAAAAACAGCACGATAGACTTTCAGAAGCACAGTATGATACTAGTTTTATGTATTACATGAGAAAGCATGATTCTTTAAACTGCTTTGGTGGTTTTAGAAAAATATATAAAACCATAATAAAAAAAATTCTTCAAAAGCTTCAGTATATTTATTGTATCATTAAAACAGCAATTAAAGTATCAATTATTACTGGAATTTACTATCATTGTTACTGTGTTGCATTTCCACTGGTCCAATACTGATTTCAAGGTCTTATTAAATCTGTGAGTTTTGGTTTGTTTATAAAGGTAAGTATTAACTGAGTTGAATTTGGTAAATAAGTTTTGCAAAAGGCTGATAAAGATTGTTGGTGTCTCTGCGTTCTGTGTGTGCCCTGAACCAGCTTGTTCAGTGCAGGGACTTGAGTAGTTGGAGTTGAGAGCAAAAGTTTCACATATTTAGTGTGAGATGATGAAATGAACCCATATTGAACAAGTAAAAGACCTGACACTTCATGAATTGCTAACCACATCTCTTCTTCTGCTGAACATTTCTTCCAGAAAGCATTGGTTGTATAAGGATCTCTGGGAGAAGATAGGAAAAAAAGGTATCAGGGAAGTCATAATTACTTGTGTTCAAATTAATACCTGCAATATGTGATAATTTTTTACTCTAGTTTTTTAAATTTTGATTTGAAGCTTTTACAAAAGGCACTGTTTTCTTTTTGATGTTGAACTCATGGGTATTGCAAGCCTGTAGCATGTACTCAAATCTACCCTGGCAAAATACATTAATTTTAATTTCTCATCCCAAAGATTCCTCATTTCATCTTCCAGACATAGCTTCTTTGCAGGAGGTGCTGCAGGTTTGTAGGTGTTAGGTCAGTTCAGGGGTAGTGCTGTTTTATTGTTCCCAAGGCAGATTTCTCCTGGTTATTCTTGGTAAGCCTCTATTAAAAACCAAAAAGAAAATGAGCTTTTGGTACAACTGACTCCAACCCTGGATAGAAATTTTTTTTAAGTACTTACTGGAATTGACATGACAAAAGTTTAAAACTGAAGGAAACCCTGTACCCAGAGTTCAAGTAAACCTCAACAAACACATTTGAGATGAAAAAGAGTTCCTGAAAAACACAGGTCTAAAATAACCAAAGGCAGCAAGACTCTGTGATGCCAAGTTTTCATTTGGAAGCTGTGGTTTGTTTTGTTTTTAGTGTCTGCTCCATCAGCAAGAAAAATGTGTAAAGCCTGGATTTGGCCCTTGCCTGACATGCCACCAGATGAAAATAATTAACTGTCCCCGTGCACCTACTCGCTTCTGCTGCAGGCAGAACAAGACATAAATCTTGTCACAGTTCTGTGATAGGTGCTTTGTTGCTTGGCTGCTGCTCTTTATGCGCTCCAGGAGGCTTGTGGAGACTGTGCTGCAGCCCACAATCCTGTCAGAAGACAAACCCTTCTTGCTGCATCTGCTTTGGCACAAAGTAACTGGTCAGCAGTTAATGGGAGGAATATTTGTTGTGGTTTCTCTGGCTGTACATGCATGCATGAACCTGGCTCATTGCCTTCATTTGGGACAGTTTCACATTCCTGCACCCGAGGGTGGCTGGTATTGTGTTTTTGTGGTCATCTCAGCCAAAGATGGGTGGTATGAATTGCTTATTGAAGGAGTTTGCATCCATTCATTTGTAAAAGAAAATAAATTGAGTTCAGACTAGAATTCAGTAATTGCCTAATGAGAGGTTAGAGGAGCTGAAGGCCATCATCAGAACATCCAACTATAATCCCCAAAGGAGTTGTTGGTGTTCCTTCCTTTTCACTGCCATCTGTCTTCACTTTGTAAACCTGTGCAATGGAAGTCTGGATTTTCATTATGTTTTTTTCAGTCAGTTTCTGAAGAAGCTAGAAGATGAAGTGTATTTTTCAGTCTTCTACACTAATACTGTGTAGCACTAGGTCTTGTTAATGTCTTTTGGTTATGCTTTTGGGGTGAGACAATGAGAGATTCTGCTCTACTGCAGGTAGTTGAGTACTATATAAAATGTAGTGTAGAGTGTTTTGAGTCTAGCAGTAAGTGTAATTTCCAGGTCAGTGAATCCTTGAGTTCTGGGAACAGCTGCTGGTGGTGTGGAATGGCAGTTGAAGTGTCATTTGTTTCTTTTTCAGGGCTGAAAAGATGCTTGGATACTCACTGTGCAAACAGTAATAAGTGACTCTCCCCCTAATGCTGGTTCAGAGCGACTTGCATGTCGTTCCACTTGATCAAACCTCCAGCATCCTAGATCCCAGAAGTCCCTCTGTTCTTTTGACTACTCCATGTGTGTGCCATTATATGAGGTGGTTTGGGTACACATCTCTTCCCAACAGTGTTGATAACCTTCCAGGAAGTTTTAACTGTGTTTTATAGCTAGAAAAACCTGATGATGTTTGTTCTGATGAAGCAGTGTGTCTTTGAAAGCACGAGCCCTCCCTTCCTAGTCTGTTTAGCTTTTTTCTTTTACTGATGCTGTGAGGAGCCTGAGTAGTGAATATGATTTTGTAAGCATGACTGACTTTTCTCTGCAAACTTTTTCTACTTTGCTTTTGAAGTCCGTTGTGAGGTGAGTTTAATGCAAGGAAAAACAAAATTTACGTCCTGTTTTGTGAGCTAGAAACAGGTAACCAGGGAAAATCAACTGACCGTAGTGGTGGAGTGGATTTATTATTAACCTGTCAGCTACTACATGCAACTTCTCTTTATTGAAAGTCACAATTCCATAGTCTTAAAAAAACAGGGGGGGAAAAAAAAAGGCACTTTTGTGCTAAAATTGTTAGCGTAGTTAGTGTAGCAGCGGATTTTTCCATCCCCTCCTGTGTTGCTTCAGGCTTTTTCCACAACTTCCATGTAATTTATGTGTTGAGATTATTTTTCTGGCTTACATTCCCTATTTTTGATAAATGGCATATTGTAGGAAAGTGTGTGCTGGAAACTTGCATAGCATTGTCCTTTCCAGCAAGTGACTTGTTTGTGTCCTGCTCAGCCTGCTTCTTGTCTAGCACTGGTGCTTTAGTAGTGCTGGGTGAATGTTGTTTTGATGATTAGCTACTGGCAGCATATGATTTTAGCTTTTAAGAGGAGGGTAGTGACACTGGGAATTTAATTTTTTTCAAAGGGAATTTTTTTAGTGTATCAGTTGATTCTCTCCAGGTAAATGTAAATGCCTGCTTCCCAGTGAGACACAAGCAAACTATTTATCAGAAATGGAGAATTCACTGCGATTCTTTGCCTTGACTCCAGAAAATAGAATTATTTCAGTTTCTCTATTGACTTGATAGGAGTGTTTCCCATCTTCAGTTTCCGTCAAACACAATTCTTTCTGTGCTTGGGTTGCTATCACAGAATATGACAAAAGCTGACTGGTCTTGGCTATCAGTAGTTGTTTTGGGTGTTCCCTTCCTGCTGAAGCAATTGTGAAATTTTCAGAGGGCCAGTGCCTCATTCTTTCATTTGAAAGTCAGGAATATAATCAGTATGCCTCTAGCAGAATGAAAAATGTGATTCTGACCCCCAAAGTGGAAGAGCACATGCCTGATTTGAGGACAGCTCTGTGAGCTGCTTTTATCTGCTTTTTCTGGTGGGTTTTGGAGATACTATTTCTTTTACTGCCACTTGCATGGTTCTCGTGGCAACAGGCTGGTCAGTCATGGGTTCTGCCAGAACAGAGGCTCGAGGAAGGATCTCAGCGAGTGTAGCTGACTGTGTACTAACTTCAGGAGTAAGGGTTCATGGCAGTCTGTTTTTGAATTGGTTCTTTGTTCAGGATATTGTGCCTGTTAACATTAATGATGTTATTCTATTAACACTGAGAACTTAAGAAGTAGCCTTATACAGGAGAAGCCCTCTCTGATAAGTACAGCATCAATATTGTCCATGGGAAGAACTCTGTGGCTCCTCAGTGATGTTTCAGCAAAGGGTTTTAGCAAACCTACCTTGGCATTAATACTAGGAAGTGGACAGCTGATGTCCAGTAACCTTTGCCACTGTTTCTCTAATGTGCTCATCTGTTGCTGGAGAATGTCCTGACCAAAATCTCTGGAGGCATGGTAACAGCCAAACTCAAAATGTTAGCAATGAGTACTGACTGCAGTAACTTTCCTCAAAATCCAGAGGTACACACAACTTCCAAATACCACAAAAGCATCAGCAGTGTGGATTTCAGTAAGCATTCCCAATATAATGCAGGCACAGACCTTTGAAGAGTAAAGTTAGTTTTGTGTCAGACTAAAACTACTTTTGAAGCAAACTTGGGCAAATTATGGGAATGTGCTCCTGGTGTAAGTAGTCTGATTCTGTGGTCACTCCCAAGAACTTGCCAGTGTTACTCAAACCCAGAATAATTGGGCTGCTTTAAACTATTCTGAAGCAGCTGATAGGAGAGATGATTGTCCCATATTCCTGGAAGATTGAACAGGGCGCTATATGGCTACATGATTATAAATGTGAGTTTCTTCTGTAGTTTGTTGATGACATCATGGACTTCCACTAAGCTACTTTAAACCAAAGCAAAATCTAAACTCGCTAACAAAAAGAATGTTTGAATATTCCTGATTGTTTTTCTTTCCTTTTTTTTTTTTTTTTTCATTCAAAAGGGAGAAAACTGCAAGTCTGAGTAGTGTTTGCAGAGTGGATGTTTTTAGGATAACCAACAGCAATATTTTTTTTTTTAATGGTGTCTTCAGGAAATTAAAAATGTCTTATCTTGCTAGTCAGTGCTTAAACATCTAAGTTTGACATTGTCACATATTTACTGCTAGCCAGGTTTCCCTGTATAAGGCTTGCTTCCTTAATCTCTTCAATCAGCTCTGTTGCCTCTCCTACAGTGAAAGCACATTCAAGGATGCCTTTGTTTCAGCAGCATTTTGTTTAGCTTTCATTCTTGTTTCATGCAAATTACACAAAACATTCTTAGAAACAACTTTTTGTATTTTATAAAGGGAATGAGTGAAATAGTTTTCAATTAGTAGAATGTGTTACGTATAGTTGTAGTTAAAACGAAGAGTGTTTATATTCTTGGAAATGCATCTTTAAAGAAATTTTCTTTCCCACAATTGGACTCTTTAAGCCAATCATCTTTTAAATAGAAAAACAGGTGAGAATGTGTGTTTGGAGTTTTGAGTTGAATTGTTGTAGCAGCTGTATGATGACTGAAGCGTTCTGTAACTGAAAGCACTGGACTCTACTTGCCATTGGAGTCCAGGCTATGACTGTAAGCAGAGTGTTACATTGCCACTGTGTTGTTTCGGTGTAGTACTTAATATTAGGATATTTGCAAGTAGCCTCTTGTCTCAAAGCATAGTCCTTTAGTATTTAATATAATGAGAATGAGCATAGCAAACAGAGCTATACCTGCAATTCCATCTCTTCCTTGAAGCAAACTGCACGTGACTGGCCTTGCTAAAGCCTTGCAGCACTGAGTGGCACCTTGGCTCCTCTTGGCTTTGTCGAGGATGTGAAGAGCTGGGCACTGTAACACCCAGCAACAGCATCTCGGGAATTCTCTGTTCCTCGCCTTATATTGCTGCTGAACTCTGGACTAAAAGTTCACTCTCTTTTAATTTCCACCCCCTCACTCTTTTCTTTCATGGAAAGATAAGTTGTGAAAAACAATTAAGGATTAAGATTTGCTTTCAATGTAATGTTAGTCAGTGCTCCCAGCAGCAGCATTCATTGGCATTGTTTCTCCATTTTATTTCATGAAAATGTAACTTGTATGTGCAAATGTAAGCTAAAAGGCATTTTTGGTTGCTCTGTTCCATGTTTTGCCATTGATAAAACCAAATTGTGAAACTACTTTTGTAAACATAATACCATCCACAGTACTGTATACACCTAGTGAAAAAGCAGAGTTCTTCCCCTGAATTGTCTGTTTCTGTTTTACTTTAAAGTATTGTAGATCAAGAATATTGAAGACTAAAATCTCTTGGGTTACAGAAGGTGTTAAACAGGTACTGAGTTTTCCTTATGCTGTATGTCAGCATGAGGAAGAGCATCCTGCTGTAGGAGAAGACACGGAGCTGGAGTGCCCTGTAGCTCCGTGTTGCCAGCTGAGCTGTGAGGGGCAAGGGATGTGAAATCTACTGGTGCTCATCACCTTGCTGCTTGTACATCTGGCAGGCTGCCACTGGAGTTGAAAGTATGCCTAAAATGATGATGTGATTGTCAGCATAAACTTACTTCAAAATCTCTGTTTCTTTGAGCGAATAACCTTTTACTTGTCTTTCAGATTTGGGCAGGCTGGGTTTGAGAAGCTCTTTAGAATTAGGGACTGGGGTCAAACATAGATGAGGCATTTCCTTGGAAGAAGTTAAATGCTTCACTGTACTCATGTTTATTTTTAGAGTGAAATTGCTTTATGACTTCCTAATGAACTTAAAAATCAACAAAGATTTAACTTGTCTCTTGAAGAACCCTGAACAGTGGGAGGTGTCACATTAGCTTTTCTGAAATAAAACAGACCAGACCAATAGCAAACAATTTCACCTATTGTGCTGTTTACCTGTCTGGTTAGAATTGCTATTCCCCTAGTTAATATTCAAGGAAAGTGAAGTTTCTGTTTAGGGGTATTCTATGTTTCCTTATTCGAGACAAGTGTAAAGAAATACCAGAAGATATCCTGCCTCGTATTTTGAATTGTCAGGAGGAACAGGAGTTACTGCTGTGTTGTGATTGTTTGTGCTGCTTTTGAATTGATCAATTAAATTTACAATAAGGTCCAGTGTCCTGAGCAGTGTGGTGTAGAATAACTCAAAATATGGGCTATTATCAGCAAACAGGAGTATCACTGAGTGTCAGTGCCATTCAAAATGTGGTTTAACAGCAAATGTCCTGCAGAGGCCAAGCATGCCTTCCCTGTACAATGCAAATAATCCTTTGTTGGGGTTATCATCTTTTCAAGACTCACAGAAAGGTCTACAGCGTTTTCCAATAAGATGCTGGGATATGGTACTTGTCCATTTCCTAGTCTTTTCAGCCATCCTAAAACTGAAGGGAAATTAAGAATCTCAAGGGTAGCTCCTTTGGCATCTGAAGATGAATCGGTATGTCCAGGATGAACAGCCTTGTCCTACCTCCTTGACTTTCTCAGCCTTAGATCTAATACAGCCGGTAGCATGTGTGTGAACATAACCATTCCGCATTTACAAAGGAAAATGGGAACTTAAAGAATTGTTAAATCCAAATCAAATACTTGTTTAAACATAATGTGAAGGTCACCATGTGGTGCTGATAGCCCCAGCATAAGGCTGTTGGTAATTGTTTTTGTTAGTTTATGTTCTCCATCTCTCTGCCTTGTTGGAGCATGTGCCTTAATGTATCTAATTGTATGGTGTCAGGCTGCTTTCTGCCATCGAGTTTGTGTCACCATAAGAAAACGTAGAGGTAAGATTAAAAGAAAGCTTAGAAGAAAGATAAAGGTTACTTTGAGAAATGACTTCCAAAGTTCAGGGAAGGTACATAAGCAACCTTGACACAACTTGTCATGAAGTTTCTGCATATGAATGAGAGAGATGGAGTATTTTGGATGTAACTAAATAATGGATGTTTTGGGTTAACTGGACTTTTATCACTTTGAAAATCAGCAATCCTTGAAAGATCAATTTAGTATTGTACTTCCTATTGGGACCATTAAACAACTGAAACATTTAATGAAGAGTGAAGAGGAGAGTGACTTAATAGGTTTTCTTAACTGAGATCATGGGATGGTCACTAAAAGTCTAAGTATTCTTGTTTGTTTTCTTAATAGTACACTTTATTGAAGACTGTTGTTGATCATTAATTCTTCTTTACGATGCTGAAGGTAGGCTTGGTTCCATGCTCATGTAAGTCCCTAAAGCCTTCCATTATTTTCAGCATCCTTTGCTTGCTCTTTTTATTACCAGTATTGCCCATTAACTGGCAAAGTGTCTCTCAGGGACTGAAAGTACCTCTCAAGGTAAAAAAGGGAAATCCAATATTTACAAGATACTAAAATACCTAGCAGAACTTGCAAGACAACGTCTGCACCTACATACTTTGATCACTTTCTTAAAATCTATTCATTGCCTCTTTTTTTATTTTTTTTTTTTTTTCCCTTGTCGTCTTCCCCTCAGGACTCTATTAAATGGCTTCCCAAGTCTCCTAAATTGTACAGTGGCCATAACTGGAGCTCCCAGGGCTCTCGCTGGGCTTCATTGAAAGGAAAGGAAAGTTTTCATGGTGGTAACCTTTACAAATTCAGCTCTGCTAATGGAAAATGGAGGGAAGGAAGGAGCAGTCCTGAACAAGAAGCAGAGGAACTCGAGGATCCCGATGATGTAGGTAGTCTCCTTGAAATCAGGAGGGAAAATATGTATCCATCAAGAGTATACAACTACTCAAAGTGCTAGGTAGCCAAGCACTCTGGGTGTGTGGGAGGCTGCATTGCTTACACACTCATATCCTTGCTTGTGCAGAAAGTACAGAATTATGTTCAATGTTTATTCTTTTGCCTGCAATTAATCCATCCAATCCTCAAAAGTACAGTTCAACTTGCAGGTTGCGATGAGTAACCTGAACAATGATGGGACACATATGTTTTTACTTTAATCCTACTCATATCTCTGTTAGCAACCTCCCTCCGTCTCTTTCAGGTAAGTAGGTGGTTAACAGGACTGGATTGTAGAAAAGTGAGTTGGCAGTGCTACTCCACTGCATGTTTAGTTTAGAATGGTGTTTTTCCAGGATGTTGATATTTGGGAAACCCTGCATGCTGTAGTTTCTCTAGCCTGTGCCTGCCAGATGTCTCTCACCTGTGTGGCAGCCTGGTTGTCTTCCTGGTTATAGCCTGGGAAAAGGACGTTGTGATTGCATTCTTGCAGCCTTTTGCTTTCAGGGCATTGCTCACCAGTCTTTTCTTCTGATGTTTTCTGGGAAATTAGAGAGGAGTTGGGTCTCCTGCTCCTCTCCCAGGACCTCTGCTTCCTTGCTAGCACCTGTGTATGCTGCTGGTGTGCCCTTTCCTCCAACCTTCAGTCCTGGCTCTTGCTTTTGGCCTTCTTCCCTGGCACCCATGGCACTGCAGCACTGCTGAGAGGTCTGGGTTAGCCTGGCACTATAAAGAGAAACCTCTCTCAAAAGAAGAAAGATAATGAATGTTTTATGTGAGTTAAAGCTAAACAAATTCCCTGTAAAGTGAAAATAGGAAGCAATCATGTCTTGTATGCTTTCCCTGGGGTTGGCAATCCTTTTTCTCCATCCCAAACAAAAAGAGATTGTGGGAAAGTACTGATACAGATTGAAAAATAAAGTGTCTAGTGGGGTTTCTGCACAGGTGTTCAAGGTAATACCACTGCTTTTTATTCCTGGTATTAAACTTCCAAGCATCGGAAAACACTTATGGGGCTTATTTTCAGAGATGTTGATATGTGTTTGCTGCATCATTTTACTCCAACAGAAGTTAGAAGGATTTGGGCAATATGAAGGTCTGATTTGACATTAACTCATCAAAGTAAGGAGCAAAAATCAGCTAAATATAAAGGCATTTATAAAATATGAACAGAATTTGGGCATTATATCTGAATTCCATTTAACCCTTTGCCAAGCATAACATAGCTGGGAAATGTCATTGTATTCTGCTGTCAGGCTTGTCTGAAGCTTCAGTTGGTGGATGTGTTTTAATTGGGTGTTTTTAATTATTCTTTTTTTAAGCCCTTGTGGTTTAGCTAAACATAGAGTAACACTGTCAGTTCCTCACTGCGTCTCATAGGTGCAGCCTAGAGCCAGGCTTCAAAGCAGGCTTCAGGATGCCTCACCTTTGGGGTTCCAATTCCAGAAGACTCCTAACTTGATTAAGCTTGCAGGTCTCTACTCACTGCCATTTGCAACTGAATAAAGTCAATTCAATTAGTGAAACAAAGTCTTTGAGACATAGATGCAAGAGATAGGCTTGCCTTCCCTCTCACACCTATGCTCCCAAAAGTGGAATGTGAGCCTTGAGGTACTATGAGAAATGCTTCATTTTCTGTATGGAAAGCTCTTTCCTTTGCCTAATGGATGTGGTTCCTTGCCCTGGGACAGTGCTGCCAGAGGCTGGCCAAAACAGTGTGGTTTTCATGCTCTTTCCTTTTCCCAGGGCATAGCAGGGTTCAGTTGAGTATACATGTGTTACATTGTGCATGCCAGGGGGTCTGGTGAAAGGCTATACGAATCACAGTGCCCTCCCTGTTCCCACCATTTCAGCCCCAATGTCGAGGGCAAAACATGCCCAGAGAAATAATGGGTGAAGAAATACTGGTTTATTTGCTGTAAAGTTACAGTTTTGTCTTCAGTGAAACAAATTCTACCATACAGCAATGCGATAGGAACAAATCCAGGTTATCACAGGTAGGGTCTGTGTATCAGATCAGTATTCTCCTTGCTCTTGCTCTGTTTACCTTTTTTAACTTTAACCCCCAGGAACCAATTTCCAAGTTTTCCGGCAGCCTTTTTGATAGCAGTGGTGGCATGAGAGATCAAAGAAATACCAGAACAACTCTTCAAGAAAAGCACAAGTTGGCAATGAAAGGAAAGACTCTTCCAGGGACTAACACTAAGGTGCAGCCACTTCTCTCCACAGCAGGCAGCTTCTACAGTGAGAGTGGCCGGATCCCAGAGGAATTGAGGGTGATGGATGTACCACAGCCCCCGCTGAAGGTATTAAACTGTGGGATGGGTTGGGCTTGCTAGTGCAGGGGCTCTGCGTGTCTGTGGGTTAGTCCATGTGTCTGGGGGGAGGTAAGCCCTTTTCTTGTGCGAGGCAGTTTATAAAAGATGCAGAGAAGGGAGCACGTTGCATGGGAGATGTCATGAGACTTATCTTCGCAGAGTGTAAGCTGAAGGTTGTCCTTGCTCCCCCTGGTTTTTATGGAAAAAGAATTTTCCATTGAAAAAACCCTGACAAAACCCCCTTTCCCTGTAGCCATGCATCTCATTTTATATATCCAGCTTTGGTATTGTGAGGTCAAGCCCAGGGTGTGTGCAGGTGGGTCCTCAGCTAAGTCTTTGCTCAGTCCATGGTTTCGGAGCAGTGGCATGGTGTAACTTTCATCACATGAGAAAGCCTCCAGCCTGTGAAAAGGGAGAGGAATGTTCAAGTGAAAATTTACCAGTGAAAACTGCAAAATTTGAAAGTTATGAAAAAGCTATGATCTGAATATTTCCCATCTTGTCATGCTTTGAAGGACATGAGAAGGAAACATACTTTATGTGGGTTGGTTCTTGGGAGGGTACAGGACACACCACTGCTGACTGCCCATGCAGCAGAAGACACAGGATGCAGTGCCAGGGTAGGCAGTTTGCCCAAAAGTGGTTCTGGTGCTGGGTCCTGTCACCAAAGCACTGCTGACAGTCATGGGCTTGTGAAGTTTTGAGCATGAGGATAATGCAAAGTCTAAGCAACATATGGCAGGGTGGTTTCCATCAACTGATATGGAGTTTTTGCATGTTTTAGAAATTAGGGGTTTCAGATGAGTACGTTCTATGTGCAAGAGTAACTTCATCCATTTGTTAAATTTTGAATACATGGCTGTGTTAAAATAGTCTTAATTATAATGCATAATTCAAGCCTCAATTGACTTAGAGATATGAAGCAAATCAAGGAAAATGAGAGCGTTTTCCTGATGTGATAAGGTGAAATGCAATTTGCATCCTGATTCCACTAAGCTATGGCAAGGTGTTCTTTAAATTTAATGTGATTGTTGTTTTAGCAATTAGCACGTTATTATTTGCTACCAAGCATATTATGTACAAAAGAAAAAAAAACACCTAAAAACCCAACAATTGGAGGGAGTAATTCTTAAATATAAGCTGTCTTTGGAACTTGAAACTAGTTTTATTTGGCCTTTGCTGTAAATTCTGTAAATTCAGGGAATTATCTAACATTTTGCACTAAATTTTTCCTGATACCTGCAGAAAAATAGACTGGATAGATTACAATTTTGCTGCTTTTTAAAATTCTTCCTGATATTTTTACTTCTAAGCCAATGGTTAGAGTACTGTCAAATCTTTTGACAGAGTTAATCTGTATATACAGAAAGCCTGCTTGACAAAAAGGAGAGAAAATTACTGTAATAGTGTTCAAATTCACTTATCTGTTCTCAACAGAGTTGAGAGTAAGCAAATTGGACTGTAGATGAGCTTCCGAAGCAAAGATTTTTCATAAATTTTTCAAATAATATTTACTCTTTTCTTGTGTACTGGCATTGTTGCCATCATGAATATTTAGTGAATCTGTGGGTTTTTTGAAGGAATTGATTTGGTCAGCAGCCTTATAAATAACCTTATATGGTTTTAGCATGACTCTAAAACCTGGAGAAATCTAACATTTTTGGTGTTATTGAAGAATAAAGACTCGTCTTGCATGTTCCAGTGTTGAAATGTAGCACCACTTTTCTCTGGGCTGAGCTCTGTAGGGGCATATTTGCTGGTGTTCAGATTTTCAGTGTTCCTGTAATTAATAAGCAATGTTTTTGATTAATCAGACTACTCATCTACTGTAATTCTTTTCCAGGTGACCATTACTGTTTGCAGTCAAATGGGGAGTCTTGGTATTAGCATTGCTGGTGGAAAGGGCTCGTCCTCGTGTAAAGACAGTGATGAGGTGCATTTCATAATTCAAAATTTATCTAGTGATCATTAGAAATAGACTGATGTGTTTTGTTGTTTTCTTTTTGAGACTGTCCTTTAACATTACTGTCTTCATGATAAACCTAACAAGGATAAACATGGCTAACTTATTTCCCAAAGTAGGAGCTGGCACTCCTTTTCTGACACTCCAGCTTTTGCTGGGGAAGCTTCCGGAGGGATGGATTTTGGAGAGAAAACCCAATATAAAGCAAGGATTTTCCAGAGGCAACCTCATGGTTGAAACATTGTTGTCTAATTTCCATTTTCTGCCTCAATTTGAAGTCACTTCCTTGGCAATCCACATGCATCTTCTATCTCATTTACACATTTCCAGGAGCTAACTAGACTTGAACAAAGTGTTTCTCACATCTTCTCACTGAACTACCATTTAAATAAATCTTTGTTTCCCAGTCTGTCCCCCATGGCACAGAGTCAACAATTACTGACTTTTGTTCATTGTTTTATGTGTCAGCCATGGAAACTTTTTTTTTTTTTTGTCTTATTAATATGGTAAGGCATTTGGGTTTTAATTTTATAGAGGCAACAGAACAACAAACCTTGAAAATTAATTACTTCCCTTTTGCTTTTTATGTCTAAGAACAAGGTAAGAAACTCTGTCAGGTCTGAAGCCTGTCTTTTGTGTTACCAGGGAATCCTGATTGCACAGCCACCGAAAGACAGTCCATCGGACTTGGCTGGGGTACAAACAGGAGACAGAGCGACTGAGGTAGATGGGTTGTTTGTCAGTGTGGAGTGTGTTCTCTTGTTGTTACCTTTAAATGAAATAACTCAGAGTTGGAGAATTTGAGATCAAGATCTAGGCTTGCCTTAGCTTTTAGATACTTTTAATTATGAAGAAATTATAATAGCATTAAATTGTTGTATTTCTTCTTATTATATTCTGGTTGTCAGATCTCTATGTTCAAAGTGCTTAACAAAATATTATTCACTTAAATGACTGATTTGCAAAGGAAAATAATAATGGTCTTAGTAAGCAGTTATATGAGAACAAATGCAGTTGTACTTGGTCCAAGAAGCTTTCCCGTGACATGGTATTAGATTTATTAGATGAGTTCATTGTAGTTGTAACAAAGAAATACAAACTAGATGATCTTGTTTCTCCAAGCTAATTTTTGGTGGGGAGAGACCAGCTCAAAATAACTCCCCTGATGGAGGCTTACAGTGCCAAGTGCCAAGGGATAAATGTGTCTCTTGAGCTGCTCCACCTCAAGCCTCATCTCTCTCAGCAGAAGCCACTCCCATGAGCTTCAGAGTTTCTCAAGGGCATGTATGGTTTTGTGATATATATATTTTAGACGTACTGTTTGGTTTCTGCCTGCTGAGAATGGATGAGTAGGAGGGGAGCCTCCACAAAATTAGTTTGAGGTGAAACAGGTCCACGATTTTTTTGTCTGCTCTTGTTCTCCTAAACTGTCATTTGTACTTGCTTAATTAATAGTTTTTACTTCAACATACTCCATGTTGAATTAAGGTGGAATAGAACGAGCAACATTGTTAGTCCGTTAAATTGTCAGGAATAAGGATACAACATATATCAGCCAAAGACTATTTAATCATAAATTGATCTACTAATTTTGTAAAACTATGCTATAGAATTATTAACAGAGGCCTGTGTTCCACAATCCCTATATTGTGTTAGTTTAGCAGTTTTTAAAAGGTTAATTAGAGAAAAAATTCTGTATAATTTTTCCATTTTAACAGATGTGAGAGAATTTAAATAATTCTTTAGGTATTTCACATTATCAGATCATCAGGGAAGAAAAAAAAGTCAGGTTTTTTAATTACTGTACCTTTACCTTTTGAGAAGAGTTTCTGGTAAAGTCAGTATCTTAAAAATTAATCTCTTTGGTCAGGTTCCCCCACAAGGCTGTAACTAATTTCTTATTTTTGTGGCTATTTGGAATATAATAGCTAGTATTGTCTGTTCGCTTAGTCTGTACTGAAACAAGTGAAAAAATGCAAGACATTTCTGTTCCATAATGTTGTGCCCTGCTGTTGTGATCATACAAATAGTTAGGATTTTTCCATCTTCCACAAGATGGCAGAATCATTCATCTGTTTAAAGAACATAGAAAACAAATCTCTGTTTTTGTGTGTGTGTGTGTGATGAGGAGGAATTAATGCAATGAGGTGTGCTATAGCAATCCTAATGTTTTGACCACAGGGCTTACCTGTGTACAACTAGAGACTGTTTTTCTCTTGATATTGTTTGTTACAACTTCTTATTCTTGAACTGCTCAATTCAATAGTTCAAATATACAATTCATCAGAAATGGGGAACAAAAGTTGCAATTCTATTGCTTTTGTTACGCATCCACATGTAACAATAAGGCCAGGCATTTGTATACTAACCTGAGAGGGAAGGAATTGCTATCCTTAAACAGCATTGAGAATAAAAATAAGTTTCTGGTATTTTTTTTTTTTTAAAGGCAACCTTCATTTCAGAACCTGCTGTCCTTGATGCTGGTCCTTCTGAAGCTTCACCCAAGGGCAGCCCTTTCCCAACAGTAAACCACGTCATAACAGTAAGTAAGATGGCCCCAGTAAATAACAAATCATTCTTACTTGTAATTTGTATTGTCTGTCATTAATGCTGATAAAGACTGGCACAGATATTGTGAGTAGCAAGACACATACCAAAGACCCTACCAGACATCTACTTGGCTGTCACTGCAGCTGGAACATGGCTTCTGGAGGAGCTCAGCTCCTGCATAAGCACCTGTGTAGCAGACCAGAGCTTTTGAAGCACTCTGGTTTGGGGGCTTTAAGGATGGTGTCCATTCCCTCCAACTTAAGGGTTTATTGTCTGGTCTTCCTCTCTAGCTAATGGAAAGAGCAGCATTTCCAGGGTCCCTCTTTTAGGAGGGAAAGGCAGAACTTCTACCTGGAGGTGACTGTTTTTCAGGAGGAGGAGGAAACTTGTGTGACAGGCTAAGACTTGCCCATAGTTGAGGTGACTTATGTCAGATGAGGGTAGGCCTACTGCACATGTCTGAGCTTTTAGAAATCTGACCCACTTTTGTGAACTTCTCTAGCAAATTCAACTCTCTGAAGACCTACCCTAGTCTTGGTCATCTACCTGCACACCTGAAACTTTGGAAGATGATACAATAAGATCAAGGTGTCTCAATAATTAAGGTCAAAAAACATCCTACTTTTATGAAGCCTGAAGTACCAGGAAGCAACAACTGTTTCTCCTACAGCAAACTCCAGAGAATGCTTTGTTTGATTCCTCTTCTTCCAGCCTTTTTTTTTAAATCCATGAATATCATTCAAAATCCAGCTACTGGCAAAAAAATGAAAGTGAACTTATTATATAAAAGACTATAATCAAAGACCATGTTCAGTTTTTAATAACCATTCATATTTTTTTTAAATGATGTGATTTGTTAGTTGACTGAAAAATAGACCATACAAATGTGGTTTTCTCTGATTTCCTGTGTTAATCACTGTCTGAGAAGGGTTAAACTGCAGCATTAGTCCATGAGATGGACTAAGAAAGGTCTTCTTTGCTATTTAGTTGCTTAGAGAAACTTATTTTGGGGCCTCTGGTCTTCAATATCATCTTGTGAAACATTTAGACCTGTTTTATTTTCCAGTTGAAAACACTTCCTTCAGTTTGATTTTTGTCCAGCTCTACTTGGTAGCTGTTTTTTAAGTCTTAACCACATCTTAACCACTGTTGCAGGAAGCATGAGGCTTCCCATTAGAGGAACCACTGTTGAAAAGGTTTATTCACACGTTGCTGGTGTCCTGGATCTATTGCAGTAGTATCTGACTTCTAGCATTTTAAGCCAGAAAGAAGAAATGATCATATCTTTGTTGTATGCCTTTTGGAAAATAATGCCTTCCTTTAAAATTCTTCAACTGTAGGGGGAGGAGAAGGAGAATTAGACCAAGCTATTTAACTTAGAGCACAGTACACAGAGGGAGTCAACTGGCTGAGTATATTCCGATTGTCAAAAGTAGCCCATGTGGAAGTTCTTTTGTGAAGAAACATTTGTTTCTGGTTTTGTTTCATTTTTGGAATCAAAATCTTTGTGCTATAGCAAACAGTAAATATTATTGCCTGTAACCTAGAGCAGCATTCATCAGCTTTAGGGATTATGGGTTTGTTGGGAGTATCCTGCTGACTTCAGAACTGCTCAGTATCTCATCTGCTCTCACTTTGAAGTTCTTCTTATCCCTCAGTAACTGTCTTATCTGAAAGATAAGCCTGGCTTCTTATGGAGGACTTGCTTTGCATGTTCAGATCATCAGGTGGCAGTAGGACTTTTATTCAGAATCTTCTGTGCTAAGGATATAGGAAGATTTGTTTCCTTCGTATTTCGGATCAGGTTTCAAGAGAAGATGGATGTGTCTTCATCAGAGAGGGAAGGAAAGAAGCATGATATCAGAAAAACCAAAGACTCCTATTATTCTTCCTGCAAAAACTGAGTTTCTGCTGGGATGATGCCCATCTTCCTCCTCCCTCTCTTCCATGTCATCACCCTGCCCTCCAGCAGAGGCTTTCTTAATCTGTTTATTTTTATTGAATTTTAATACACATTCTTTTTGCATATGCTATCTGTGATAATATTTGTCTTGTACTTGCTAGCCATAGCCCTCTAGCCATCTCTTGCCATTGCCCGTCCCGTCTCTGACCCTGGTGCTCTGGCATTACAAAAGGCAATGCTGCAGCCAGGTTTAGGTTTCCTCTCTGTTTTCCACAGGCTTGGTTGCTCTAACTGCTTATAAAAGGCTCATTTGAATTGTTAACTCATCCAGCCAAACTCAATTTCAAACCCTTTGTGCCAGCTTTAAGATTTCATGACAGTGTGAATGACCAGTAATTAATTGGATAAATGAAATGTTTTTTCACTTTGAGTCATTGTTCTGCAAGGGAAAATGAGACTCTCCCTTGGTTTTAATTATGATTATTTTACTGAAATACAGAGGCCCCAGAACTTTAATTACATTTTTTACATACAATATTTTATAGACTTGTCTCAGTTATGCTAATAAAAATGTTATGCTCAAAAATATGAAAACAGTTTATTTTACTTTGTTTAATATGCATATATCTAAATAAAAATATTTTAATTTACCTTCAACCAAGTCTTTGGGTTTTAAAATTATGATCTTAAAATAAGAATATGTAAAGCTGTGCAAGAAAATAAAAAATATAAGAACCACAGCTGATATGGCTGTCTACGTGAAGGCATTACATATCTAACTACGGGGGGGAAAATCAGAAATGCAAACACAGTGGTCCATGCTGACTATAACAGAAGGAACTTTAACTCCGATTCTGGAGTCTTCATTTCTGGTTCTCTGTTATTTACTATCCATGGTCTCAAATAGAGAGCCAACTCTTCACAATCTTTCTCTATTACAAATATTTTCATTCAAGCTCTGACTAAAATTCCCAGTGGATTTTGTCTGACTGAATGGTGAGTGTTGACAGGTTTCAGCATCTCCTATCACTTCATAACATGCATCATCATGTTGTCATCATTTTTGGCCCTATCAACATTTCTAATTAATATCAAGTCTCTTAGATATTTTAATCTAATATTTCACTTTAATTCTTATCATATTATTTTATCTAATTTTATGCCTTTGCCCTGTCACTTATATTGAGGATTTTCAAGAAAGGTTAAAGTAAGAATTATCAATTAAAAATGATTATGTAAAAAAAAAAAATCTTACAGTATTGGAAGAATCTGAAGAACTTTGTCAAGCTAAAAAAGCCAAATGTTTTGGTTGTTCTGTTAAAAATGGAGAGATACCAAGTGTTCCTAAATACAGTGAGAAAACAGACTTCAGTAAACTAGGACATGCATCAAAATTAAATACTCCTGTGCCTGCAGAAGGTGAATAGGCATATACACCATGCTCCCACAAAACATCAGTTGCTGGTTTTCTGACTCTGTCTCATATTGTTTGTATGCAAGTTGTGAGAAACCTTATATGGATGGGAATCCCAGCAGATCTACCTTCTTAATTTCCATCTGATACAGACTTCTCAGGAAAAAACCTTGATGCACATATACTAGTTAAAAATCTTCAAAAATCTAAGTATCAAACCTTTTCTTTATTCATCTGAGCACGTTAGTTTGAAACATACCAGAAAACTGAAATCATACAACATAAACATAATAAAACTTTTCTTGATTCTTTAGTCATTGTCTTACTTTGTTCAGTTTTAAACGCAAAGCTGGTGGAGTACTCAGGTCAGAGAAACAGTGTAAGAGAAGACAACTAAAGTGGGATTCAGCACATCCTTATCATCAACAAAGCCAAATTTCTTCTGAAGCTCACTTCAAACGGTGAAGACCTTGCTCACATCACATACAGTGCCTGAGTGACCTGTTCCTATAGCACCCTTAAGACCTAATACTTTGAGTTTCTTATGAGGAACTGCTTTATCCCTTCTCCAAAACATTTTCATGACTCTTGTCACTTAAGGTTGTTGGTGTTTTTATGTTACTTTTTTTCTATTCAGACAAGCTCGTTAATTTTAGAAGTAAGGAATCTGACTCTGCTGACTTGCGTCTTGTGCACATTTATATAAGCTTACAAGGAGGCCTATGCACACAGCCTGGTCGGTCGTATTGTCAGCCTCAGTGGAGTGTAAGCACCCATCTACCATGTGATTGCCTTCTCCAGTTCATCTACTAGTTTTGTTCTGCTTTTGTCTAAGCAACTGAATATTTCTGAGTCAGGATGAAAGATTAAACATAAAAGGTGTGTGGTGTAGACACTGTGTTTACCTCGACAGGGTAGTGGTTAGGGAACTTATTTTGTGAATTTGGAATTAAGTTCCTGCTCTCAACAAATGCTTCTGTTTGCACAGTGTATCTCTTTTCCTCTCTTCCTTTCAAGTAGTTTTCTCAGAGGACTCTGTCAGAACTGACTCACTTCAGACTTTAAGCTCTTGGATTTTGCAGAGTTTGTAAGTAAATAATGCTAAATATGAAAAACCTTAAAAAAAGACAAGTAATTAGCTGATCTTTTCAAGATCCCATAATGGAATACCTCCAAGTTAGAGAAAAATAATCCACAAAGTAAGCCCATCATATGGTAGACAATATAAGCACTGCAGACAATATAAGCAAAACCATATGCAACAGAGGAGTAGACTCAAGCAAGGCTGGAACTGTGCTGTAGGACTATTTGAGAATAAAGGAGGATAAATATCTGAACAACCACACAAATTACCAGCAGCATCTCCCCTTATAAAAGATGGACTATCTGGGTGTTCAGCAAGGGAAAAGACTGCACTGAATTCCTGCAAACATTCAGATACAACCACTACCTTTTGAAGGGTTGATGAACTTTCTTCAAAATCAAAGGATTGGTAACTTGGGCTATGGGTAGCACTGCTTATGGCAACAGTACCTTTTACGTCTCCTGATGTGATCAAAGCAATACATTTTCTTCAATATTTTTATAGCATCAGGCCATAAATGATTACACAGAAAGCACTTATATGAAAGTCTGTCTATCAGATTCCAGTGTCAGGGAAGTCAGTATCCAGTGGTATATTAGAAGATAAAAGAAATGGAGCAAGGACAGTTTTCAATTTTCCCTTAAAAGGGAAGAGGCACCTCCCTCTCTGCCTTTTATACACCTGATTACATAAGGGAATGGGATGGAATGCTTCCTTAGTTTTTGACCCATCTTGTTAGGGAAGGCCTACAAAAAAAGCACTACAAATTTGAATCACATAAAAGCCTTTTGTGTCTAACAGCATTGCAAATATGACATGACAGGCATTGATCTTCCATTTTTGTGGTAAGTTTGACAAAACTCCACCTTTCTTGCCTTTGCAAGACACTGAGCTAGTGGAAAGGAAAAAGATAAAGGACCTCTGCCTTAAATGTGTTGAGACAAAAAGTTATATACACTACACACTGCAAGACAGATAAAACATGCAAGATGTTCTCTTGCTACTCCAAGGAGCAGAGAATATATCCAGTTTTAAACCTGAGCTGGAAAATGTATCAATATCTAGAAAATTCCCACAGAAGAAATTTTCATAGAATCATAGAGTGATCTGAGTTGGAAAGCTTTCCTTGTGCAGAGGTTATCTACAGCCAAATGTAATGAGGTGCTTCAGCCATGCCTGACCATAGGTTTATCTAACCAGGGATGCAGGCAAGGCTTGTACCACACTCTCCATCCAATTTCACAATTTCTGGAGTTTGGTCACAGGCCTCCATGGCAGTGAAATATTTGCACCAGTAAAGTACCAGGGAAAGGGATGCAGCCGGGGGTTTCCAAGACCAGGAAAGTTGAGGATGCACCATAAAACACATGCTGGTTAAAATGTTCCTGACATGCTCTAGGAGGGAAGCTGTGAATGCCTAGACAGGGTTTGCAGGTTCATATGGTTTCATGCAGGCAGCTGTGCATTAAGGGGTTTCTTTTCTGTCCTGCCCACCTCGCTCTTGCCCCAGCCACCCTCTCTGCTGTGCCCTGGCTGCTGTGCCCACTCCTGCCTGGCGGTGGCGATGCTTGTGAGTAATGAACTCACAAGGAATTAATTAGATCTATTTCTCCCGCTTTGACTTGTATTTACTTGGTTTTTTTCGGGGGGGAGAAAGTGGCTTTTTTTCTGTTGTCTCTGACTTTGGGAGCAGTATGTCTTCTTGCTTCAGCTAAGAAAGCCATCAGATGTTGATTTGAAGTGAACCATGCAGCAACTGATCTGCCTGTTCTCTGTTGTTCTTGTTGGATGCATTCTGGCATCCTCCTTTTAAAGCTTTTATTTAAAAATCCAGTGTTAAATTTTTGAGGCATGACTAAGCCCCTGGTCAGTTTAAATTTTATTTAGACAGTTTCTTCTATGAATACAGTCATTAGCAAATGTGACCTTTTGCATCTAGCAAAAGCACATTTTCATTGTTAAGCAAGAAGGCTGACTTTCCTGTTCAAGTCTAAAAAATTACTTCCATCACCAGTGATGACAAAAGAGGTAAGACTAAGTATGAAATCATAACATTATTCATGAGGTATGTAAACCACTGCAAATGTTCTCAAGCAAGTAGATAATTTTGCTTTCCCCTGTTTCCACCAACTGAAGGGTACCAGCCTTTAGCACTGGTGTCAGTGAAGTTCAGCTGTTATGTCAAATTTCAAAGATATGTAGTATTTAGATATATGCAGCTGAGCTGAGCAGGCATCCTTGTTACAGGTATTTTCTAGCTGGGGAATGTTTTCTTTAGAAAGTTATCTATTTGAACTAGGGTTAAAAGTATGTGTGGTCTTCTTCCAAAAGGGCAATCCAAATTCTTTTTCTTTGCCTCTATTCCATCAAACTTTGGCTTTTCGTATGTTGGATCACCTTTTAATTTGTAGCCTCTGTCCCTAGGGGCTGGCCTTGCTGCCAGCTGTGCTTTGCCCTGTCACTGCTGGTTATGCCTTTGATATGAAGCTTGGGTTTTAGCTGTGACTGTTGCCTTGAGATCTTTCTTCTGCTCAGATTGGAGTATGGACCTGTGGATGGGGAAGGTGAGGAGAAGGAAAAGGCATATAAAAGGAGATAAAGGTGATGGGGTTTGTTCAGTTCAGTTTTAGTTTTTAATAAACTATAAAAAGGCATATTGAACTGTCCTTTATTGACTGTTCTGCAATATTTTGGACAACCTGTTTTTATAAGAAGTACGTAAGGAAAGCCCATGCGCGCATCTGGAAGTTAAAAATTATTAGATATTAACCAGTTGACAGGACATCTCATTTATCATGCTTTAAGAAGCTGCTTTCAACTGAAGCATCATAGCTAGTTGTGAGTTTGTTTCTATCTTGTTTCAATCTGAAAGAATTTTTGCAGCAAACGTTGCAGCTGAATTACTCCAGGTTATTTAGATGGATTTATTTTATGGCTTCCTGCAGAGGACTTGGAGTGCACAGGCAGCCCATGTTTTTGCTTCAGTTGAAGGACTCCAGCTTTCAATGGAGGCTGTTAATGCCATTAAATGAGAGTGTCTGAAATAATTTGATTTTTAGTTATGCCTGATTTGAACAAAAAAAATTTTTTTTGTGAATCTTTTAAGTGTACAAAGACTTTGTGTTTATGTTAAAAAAGTGTAAGAAAGACAAAAACAAGGTAGTGGAAGAAATTTCTGTAATAAACCCACTGGTTCTAGTTACTGCACAAGGCACTGGTCTGTTACAGGACATGTCATTTGTGAAGTTTACTTTTTAGGCACCAAAAATACAATCTGAGAGGGAAATGGAAAAACAGTAACTTATTTCAAATGACTAATTATACTTTTTTTCTGAAAAAGTATTCTACGTATTTTGATGGTTTGGGATTGAATAGTGGTTCAAATATTTAAATAATGAGGGCATGATGATGGAAAGTGAGTAGGAGGACTTTGCAATTCCAACAGAAGTATTTAAAACAAGTTCAAACACTATTCAGTAACAACCAGTGGAGAAAACAATAGAATAATACAGAATCTGGATAATTTGTCCTCCTACACCAGCATCAACTTTTTTTGAAGAGCTACGTATAGAAAATGGAAATTTCACACCTTCCCACGTGCCTTAGGTTAGCAGCTTGAACTCAGGTGCCTATACTGAAAAGGTTTTCCTTATTGCCATCCTAAAACTGTCTCTATCTTGCCTTGTCTTTAATGGGCAGTGGAAATAGTTTGCTTTCTGTTTGCTGTGCCATTTTTTCACACAGGAAATCTGTTCTCCTGTCTTCCCTTGGTCATGCTGCACCAGGAAATGTGCATTCAAATATGAAGAGTAAAGCAAAGCTCCAAGAGCAAAGCTTATATATTTAATAGGTAAAGTGAAGATAAGCAGGGAAGTCTGAAAGCAAGAGTAAAATTCTCCCATAGGATTCTGGGAAGAGAAGCACTGAGTTTGAGGAAAGGACTTAACAAAATACAATGCTACTTTTTGTTGTTGAGTTTTGTTGTTACTTTGTTTTGTTCGTGTGGTTTTTTTTTAAATGAAACTGAAAGAGGAAAGGAAGCTGATAGAGCTTATATTGTGATGTGCCTGGAGCTAGGGTGAACGTGAAGGCAGTGATAGAGAGTGTTGGGTTCCTAGGGGATGGTTAGGTGAAAATGGAAAGGCCACTGTTGTTAGAAATGTGATGTGTGTTTCTTACAACTGTTTTGTGTTGGTTTTAGTTTATAGAAGACATTAATTGATAACTTTTGATGCTAGGAGAGAGACAGTAGAGGCCTGAGACTCTTTTCATTGAATTAGAACTTCTATAAATGCATACTCTGCTACTTAACTGGATTTGCAATTGCATAGTTGGCACCATCCACAACCAAGAGTTGTTTTGTCATTGGTACCTATGATTCAGATTTGAGGAAATTAGGGCTCCTCGGTGTCCCATCGGGGAGACAGGCACAGAGCAGGATGATTGGTCACAGGAGAAGGAGCAACAATGGGTGACAGGGCAGCAGTGGTGTGGGTTCACATGGAGCTTCAGAGGGAGAGTGGGCAGGGAGATGTGCAGAAAGCAGAGGGACAGAGAACACAGCTGCACTGGGACCAGAACATTTGATTTGTTAGAAAAACTCAACAGTATGTCTCCAAATCAGTGGGAGTCAGTGTATGTTTGAGCTTTCACCTGCCTGGTGAGGGCACAGATAGACTGCTGTAGATCAGAGCTGAGCCTACTCTTCTCTCAGGAGTGCAGGTTTCCAGCCTTTGCAGCACTTCTGGGCTGAGACACTGTTCAGCATCTGCTGTAGAAAGTTGGTTGGTGATTTAGTGCTGGTTCCTCTTTCTCTGCAGCAACATGAAAGATTAGTTATAAGACTTCCCCATCACTTCATCCCTCATGGAAGCAGTTAATACAATTACCATAGAAGTGTCAAATGAGCCATTTTCATGACTTAGATCCACTTTGTGATTGTAAAACCTAGTCCCATCGTAATATTTGAAAGATAGTATGCAAGAAGTCAGGAAATGTTTGAAGAAAAGCTTTTTTAGAGATTGGTTTTGATTCCTTGGAAGTGGAATCGCTGTGGAGTGGAAGCCATGCTGATAAAGAGCATGTAAAAAACGGACATTCAAAGTGTCTAAGGTCTATTCTTCAAAAGGAAAAATAGGTACCAGTGACTCTTCATTGCTAATGGAACACATGTCTGGTCATGGGGAGATGCTGGTCATGCTATTTTTGAATAGCACAGTACACAAAGGTCTCCCCTGAGCTTAGAAGAGACAGATCAATGAAATGCAAAGCCTGGTCCTGGATATGATTGTAGGTAATTTCATATAGGGCATAGGCCTCTGCAATAGTTTTTGAGGTGTCAGAATTTCATTATGTGACCCAGTAAACCACCTGTACAAACAGGATATGCATTTGCTGTGTTGCAAAGCAGCTGGCTGCTGGCTGTCATTAGGCAAGAAACATCTCTTAGCAATGAAGAGAGCCAAGAGAAACATCCAGTGCATGGAAAGATTATAAATGCTGTCACGTGTGCATGAAAGAAGTAAATCCTCTCAGGAGTTGTTACCCTGGCCAGTACTTAGAATCTATATAGGTTATTTAAAGCTTCCAGAAATGTGAGCTTCTGAGTTGAAGCAAAAGAAAAAGAAGGAATAAAAAAAAGAAATATATAATTGGTCACTCAATACACCAGGGAATATAACTAAATTTATGCTTGGTTTTAAAATTAGTTTCCAGCTATTAGGGGTGAGATTCAAGTCTGGACTGACACCTGCATTTTGGTGTCTGTGTGTAGTGTGCAGTGAGCCAAGAGAGTGCCAGGCCTCCTGATAGTCAGGGGAGTCAGAGCTAATGTCAGAGGAGCCTGGAGAATAATTCATTTTACTTTAATGCAGAAGCCTCCTGGCCGTCGAGCTCAACATCCACAAAGCATCAATATGCTTGTGTCATTTCCTAAATCAATTAGTGAAACATCAGGGAGAGAATACATAAACAACTGAACCATGTGGTGTCAGCATTAAACATTCTTATAAAAAGCAAAAAAAAGAAACTAGCTGATAAATAAGAAATGCTAACTTTCCTAAAAATTTTCAGACTACTAGTAAGATGACCACTTTAATAGACATGATTATATTACCTATTCATTACATATATTGATTGACTCATATATGTTTTCATTACATGTTAAACTTTTTATTTAAAAATTAGTAAAAAGAATGATTTTGAGCATCAGAGTTAAATTTGTAATAATCCATTAATTGATACAAACTATTACTATGTATAAACTATTGACTATACATAAAAAACCTGACATTCTTTATCTTTTCTCTGTTACAGAATTTAAATAAATTTTGAAACATTGCAATTTAATTCTCAAAGAACACAAAGTTCTTGGCCAAAATATTGACATGAATCTAATCCATGTATGCATTCTTACTGACAAATTTAAACACTGATATGTAGTCTTGATGTTTCCCTTCAATATACTTTGTCAGTAAGAAACAGAATATGTAATTTTTCAAAGATCAATAATTGATATGATTTATGGTATTTAATCCTTTATTGCTTTCAGGTACATGAATTAAATGAATAATGAAGTTTAATTAAAGTTAATGTATAAATGTCTTATTTACTTGTCTTTATTTTTTAATTACTTTTTCTTTTCCTATGGAAGACTTTTTAAAAGATTAGCCAATGAGATGAAAAAGGCAGTTTATAACAATTACGCTTGAATTATCAATGCATTTTTTGGCATAGAACAACTAGTCTGTCAGGAAGGTAGAAACAAAAGAAAACAAAAGGAGGGCTAAGGAGAATCTTCATCCTTTATTTAATGTGGGAGAAACATAGGGACAAAGGATGAGGGAAAGGCTGAGGTACTTAATGCTTTCTTTACCTCAATCTTTAATAGCAAAACCAGTTGTTCCCTGGATACCAGCCTCTGAGCTGGAAGACAGGGATGGGGAGCAGAAGGAAGCTCCCATAATGTAAGGGGAAATGTTCAGCACCTGCTACACCACTTAGACTCACACAAATCCATGAGACCAGATGGAAACCAACCAAGGGCACTGAGAGATCTGGTGGAAGAGCCCATTGAGCCATTTTTCATCATCAGTTGTCAGTCCTGGCTAACTGGGGAGGTCCCAGGTGGCTGGAAGTTGGCAAATGTGATGCCAACGTAGAAGAGGGGCTGGAAGGAGGATCCAGGGCACTAGAGCTTCTCTAACCTGATCTACGATAAGGTGACTCATTCAGTGGATGAGAGAAAGGTTGTAGATGTTCTCTACCAAGGCTTTGGTAAAGCCTTTGACACTGTTTCTCACAGCATTTTTCTGGAGAAACTGTCTGCTCATGGCTTGGATGGGGACACTGTTGCTGAGTGAAAAACTGGCTGGGTGTCTGGACCCGGGGAGTGCTGTTGAATGGTGCTACATCGAGATGGCAGATGCACACTAGAGGGGTTTGCCAGGCCTCAGTATTGGGATGAATCCTGTTTAATGTCTTCATTGATGATCTGGAGGAGGGAACTGAGTGCGCCCTCAGCCAGTTTGCTGATAACAAGTTGAGTGGGAATATTGATTTTCTGGAGGGTAGTTTTCCCTCTGCAGAGGGATCTGGACAGGCTGTATTAATTGGCCAGGGCCAATTGTTTGAGGTTCAACAAGGCCAAATGCCGAGTCACAACAAACCCAGGCAGCACTACAGGCTGGGAGCAGAGTGACTGGAAAGCTGCCTGACAGAAGAGGACCTGGGGGTTCTGGCCAACAATAGCTGAACATGAGCCAGCAGTGCATCCATGTGGCCAAGAAGGCCAGTGACATCCTGGGCTGTAACAGAAACAGTGTGGGCACCAGGACCAGGACAGTGATTGCTTCCCTGTACTTGACACCCTGGTGATGCCGCATCTTGAATCCTGTGTCCAGTTTTGGGCCGCTCACTACAAGAAAGACATTGAAGTGCTGCAGTGTGTCCAGAGAAGGGCAACGGGGCTGGTGAATGGTCTGAAAAACAAGGCATGTGAGAAGTGGCTGAGAGAGATGGAGTTGTTTAGCCTGGAGTAAAGGAGTCTCAGGGAAGACCTTATCACTCTCTACAACCACCTGAAAGGAGACTGTAGCAAGGTAGGGACTGGTCTCTTCTCCCAGGTAACAAGTGACAGAACAAGAGGAAATGGCCTCAAGTTGTGCAGGGTTTTTAGGGAAAATACCTTCAACAAAAAGGGGTTGTCAAGCATTGGGTTGTCAACACTGCCCAGAGAAGTGGCTAAGTCACCAACCCTGGGGACATTTTAAAACACATGTGGATGTGGTGCTTAGGGTCCTGGTTTAGTGGTGCACTTGGCAGTGCTGCGTTACCGGGTGGACTTTTTGGTCTTTAAGGTCTTTTCCAACCTAAATAATTATATGATTCTTTGAAGCTCTGTGGTGTTACATCTCTAACAAGTTTTTCTCATCACTTTTTTCTTGTGTACGTTTAAAATATCCCCTTTAAACACTTTCCTGCTCTCGATCTGACTCTCTTCTCTGAAATCTTTCGCATCTTATTGAAGATACCTCGGATAATCCTCACACGCCCTTCCACTTCTGATGAAGATACCGACCAGTTGCTCCCAGATCCTGACGACTTTGAGCCTGAGGAGCCTGACAGCGCAGGAGGCCATGCCTACTCGGACTGTCTGAGCAGTGCTTTTTATGCTCCCCAATAAAGCACTTTTCTGGTTCATGGATGATTTTCTTTCCCATTGTTTGATTACATTTAATGTAGTACTTGAACCACTATGCCTTATTTATAGTGAAACCCAATAAATGAAGGATGGCTTTGAGCTGGGGAAGCAGAACCATGTTTGTATTTCTTTGCCTTGAACTTTCCTTTGGCCAGACTTGAAACAAAATGCACCAGGTGAAGTTTTGTGAATGTCACCATGTATTTTGGTTAGCCACTTGTATGGGCGTCCTACAGCACCTAAATGAAATGGTGAAAAAAAGCAGGTGATTTTTATTCAGAAGGTACTTTGCCCATTTGGAAACACACTGAAAATAATTGTATAGTTTGGTGGGATTTTTAAACAGCTCCTCCTTTTATCTACCTGCAGGTTCCTTTGAATTGTCCCTTTTAATATAGTTTTCTATGAGAATTAAAAAAAAGCAACTGCCATCTTTAAATAGTGCTGGTTTTGGTGGGTTATTTTTTTTTGTTTGTTTTTGTTTTTGTTTTGGTTTGGTTTGGCTTTTTTTGTACCCACAGAGAAGTGTTATTTGTGTTGAAATTTTGTATCTCATTCTAGTGTAATAAAGAATAGTTTCTCCAGGTATATCAGTAATGTGAATGTATATCAGATTTGAACAGGACCTGTAAGTTGCATTTTATTTGATACAAATGCAGGAGGCACCTTATGCAACTATGTACTTGAGAGTGAACTGAGAAGTAATTTCTCATGCTTGAGGAACTGGGACTTTTATTTCTTCTCCTGATTTGCATATAAGAAGAACATCTTTAATTTGCCTTACTGCAGTATGCCAGTATTTCATGTGTATATGTGCATCTGTATATATGAGGCAAGCATTTAAGAAAAAATGTTCCTGTACAACAGTGTTCAATCCTTTAATTCTCTTCACTGCTATTCAGGTTTCCAGTGCATTTTGAGGTGTTTAAGAAGAACATTTTGGGACTGATCTTTATGTGGGGTTCCATGGTGCTGCCTTAACTCAGAGATGGGATCTGGCCCTGCTGGACTGGGATGTTATGACTTTGTTTTCATGTACATAAAGTGTGATTGATGGTTTTTATGATGTTTATACAGTCTCTTTTCCTGTAAATATAATATAGCACAACTCAGTGACCTGGTAAATCTGCATCTTTTATTCATATTCTGAAAGATTTCTCAGGTGATCATTCATATATAACTTCAATGAATGCTGGCAGATGGCTTTTTCAGAATTATGAAGTTCCCAGGAGAGTAGGTCACAGAGTTAGAACAATATCTCCTACTGACAAAAAGGGTGTTTTATTTTGAAAAGATAGGTTTGCAATAACCTATCAAGTCAACTGCATCCACTGAGACCTTTTCATTATCTTGTACATCTGCATTTTAATTGAATATAGCAATAAGACTATTATGCTAATTTCTTTCATTTGTAAAATGAACATCTTAGAATCTGCTAAGACTTTAATAACAAAAAATGTGTTACGTGCATAACATTAGCTTAAATGATGTTGATAAATGAAATAATATTTAAAATGTTTGCTTCCCATCCCTTTTCTTCTTCTGAAATAAACAGGGTTCTTCCACCATGACTTAATGTCTCATCAATGCATATTGCAAAAATATCAAGCTCAGAACCCACAAACACTTCGACAACCTAGCTAGTACTGTACAGTTAGTTACTGCTTTGCTGTGTCTTGCCTAGACTGCAGAATAAAATAAACTCATTCAGCTGTTATAAACTAACCCTAGACTACAGAATAAGTTGTAGTTGAGAGTTAGTAAAATAAAAGTAAGAGTTATCTTGAGAACTGTTTTTTCTTTTTTTTTTTTTTTCCTTTCTCATACAGAAGGGTGTGTTTTAGATTTTTCAAAATTCCAAGCTTTTAACTAAATGCTGTTGCCATTCAGATAACTTTTAAACACTTAAATCTTTATTTGTCCCTTTCAACTAAATTTGTTTCCAATGCAAATTTCATATTACAGTATAGAGAATTTTGCTATGTATATAAACTTACAATGGTAACACTGTGGAAAAAACCCCGAACACGCGTTTACAAATGAACCCAGGTACTTATGTAAAAGGACATGCGCCAAAATCCCCGCAGTAGCAGGTGAGTATGTGCTGCTTTTGTTCTGCAAAAGAGGGGCAGAGGTGAAGGTCAGATGCTGGTGTCCTTATCAGCACTGAGTAATGTCTCTGAGGTTTGGCTGTTTGATAAGAGTGGGCAGACACAGAAGGTGGGGACGGTGCCACTGGGAGTTGGTCTGTTAATTTCAGCTCATGCCCTGTGCTCCCGCTTTCCTGCTGACCTAGGGAGTGACTAGAAAAAACCCACTGTCAGGCTATGGAGTAGCCACTCGTTTTCTGTGGGGAACTGCTGCCACTTCATTTAAAAGATAGATGAGAAGGTATTTATTGCTTTCCTAATGTATTTCATTAACCACATTGTCACATCCATCGTTGTGGAGGAAGGCATGGCAAACAGTACCGATAGATTTGAAAGGGAAGGTTATTTTTGTGTGTGTGACTCCTCTATTGAAATATATTTTACAGCCCAGGATAATTTGATTTGCTGGGATATAGCAGTAATATTCAGGGACATCATGTGTATGTAGATGAAACAATGGATATCTGACAGAAAAGAGATGTGTTGTTCCACTCGTATCTGTAGTCCTGGAGGACAGCAGATGTAGGCCCTTTCCAGCACAGTGAGAATCCACTTTAAAACAATTGATTCAAAAGACCTGCAAAGAGAAGAAAGCACTTACAGCTTACATGAATTGCCACATCAGAAAAGGATCAGAGCTCTTGGAATCAATTTATTGTAATGTTGAAATAACCTTCCTTGTGTTCATCCTCAAATGCATACAAACTTGTCCCTTTGGAGAAGATTTGTCAGGGAACCTTCCTGCTCTCTGCGCATGATATGTAGGATTCTGCTTCCTCACGCGCAAAGCAGAGACTTTTGCCTGGGATATTTTCCTCTTTTTCCACGCCTGCTCCATGAATGTTTGCAGAGCCAGCAGGGTGGACCAGGGAGTGACAGCAGCAGCTGCGGGGTGCCACGGCAAGAATGCAGACCCACCTCTCCTAAGGATCAGCTTCCCACCCTTGGCTCCTGGCTGCCTGGAAGGTAAGCCTGCTTCATATACAGTCCCAGTAGCTCAGTTATGCTCTTCATTTCTGCAAGGATCATGCCATGAAATACCAGCTAGAAATGCTGCTGTGGGGTCCTGTCACTTCCAGGCGTGTGCGTGTGACCTTGGGTGCATGTGACCTGGAGTAACATAGAGGGTGCTTGCTAATGGGGCACGGTGGAACTGAGACAAGGGTGAGCACAAAAAATAACCTGGAAAGCTTAACTTGTGGCATCTGCCAGACTGGCAGCTGTAAGTAATGAGACAGCCTACTGAGTTTTGTGCTTGTTTTTTCTTTCAACCGTTTGCTTTAAGTGTGGGAAAGAAACTCTCTTCACATTAGATGTTTAAAAATCACTGTGAGTGTGATATCTATATCACTCTTAGGGTTTTTAACTGGTATATGTGGCTTAAGTAGATGTCTTTCAGCTGAGGGTAATACAATTAACCACATCAGGGTCGGAATTAATACTTCGAACTGTTGAATGCTTATGGTGTGTCTGATGCTGAGCAAATAAAAGCTATGGGCTTAAGAGCACAGCAGTACTGATGTGTGATGTGTGGTGCAGCCATTGGCTGGCAGCCCTGGGCTATCACCGATCCAGGCTGGAAATGCAAATGTGCAAAGTAAAACAATTACAGAAGCCACCAGTGAAAACACACCTAGGAGTGACCTACACATAATGGTAGTCACTTGCTTCCTTCTCCAAGAGAAGAGCAGATCAAATGAGCACAGAGAATACATCTACTTGAATGGCTTATTTACACAATACTGCTGTTTGGGATATTCAGCACTAACCTCTCAAAAAAACCCCACATCCCTCCCCCCATCAGCTTCATCTCTTGGCCTCCTGTTGGATCCTGCTCTGCAGGAATAAACAACAGGTGTCAAGAGAGGAGTGACTAATAAAAAGAAGTAATTGAAAATAGCACAGTAATTTAGGCAATGTCTAGAACATGCTTTTTACTTAGCACCTGTTTGCTATGTTTTCCCTTGCAAAGTGAAACAGGAAATACACACTTACTATCTCAGAAAGTCCCTGGAGTAGAATAACCATTGTAGGAATAAGAAATAATTATAAAATAAAATTGCTATATGGTTAGGATCATGGTCTTTCCTCAGGTTAGTGATGAATTGGCATGCTGAGCAAGGTGTAGGTAATAAGGTGATACCAGCTTTTCTGTGATCTCTCCGGGGTCCTTTTATAGTAGCATTCAGGCTACAGACGAGCCCTGAATCCAGTAGTTCTTGGGCTCCTGGATTTGAGCATGATGGCATGAAGTTTGGTGTCATACTCTTTTGCATTCACAGCTTTGTTTTTTTTGTTTTGTTTTGTTTTGTTTTGTTTTGTTTGTTTGTTTGTTTTTCATGTTCCCATCTTCAGTGCAATTTACTCCAACTCCCTTGCAGCTGTACAGTTTGCAGCATGATGCATCCTGAATATAAATTTCCATTCATGAGAAGCAGAGCTTCTCAAGGAAATGCTATTAGATGCTTTTACAGGAATGTTAATGGAAAACCCACTTGTGAAACTAGATACACTCATCCCCATCTTATGTTAAAATTATTTAGTATGGCCATTCCATAGTCACTTCCTTGGATTTTTCTGTCGTGATTGTCTTTGACATGGATGAGCTGACATGTGGAAACTGTAAGACCTTGAAAGTAGAGATAATAAACATGATTGAAAATTAAGTTTTAGAGTAGTTAGGATGAGTTTTAAGTGACACCTGGCACAAATGCCAGATAAAGATCTGCCGTTGCTTGCTTGCATCTGTCTTGAGTCCTGTACTGATGGTTGATTGCAGCACTGCTCTTTAAGGACGAGAATATCTCTTCCCCAGACCAAGGAGGGCGTGACTCCCCTGGGAGGTGCCATTTGGAAGCCTGCTGGCAGCCAGGGTATCCCAGCCACCACAGTAGGACAGTACTGGGAGCACCCCGAGCAGAAGCAGTTGAATATGACCACCTGAGGTCGTTGTCTGTGTTTGAAAACCACTGGAAATGGACAGGCTAATGGGAGTGGAGGTGCTTTTGCACCAGTCCACAGGAATGGTCAGTAATGTAAGCAGGAACATAATGTAAGCTGATGTTTGCATCCCACTGAAGACCTCCTTTGAGGTTGTTAGGTGGTGCAAAGACATTATGCAAGTCCCTTGCCACAGGGATAAGTTTCAACCTCACAGAAAAGATTTTTGAGATATGAACTTATTACTGTTTGCCTTTCTGCTGAAGAGTGGAGAACTGCAGCTTTCCTCTGGGTATTACATCACTTATTCTCCTTCCTTTTATCCCAGCATTTTCAGGAGACACAGTGGGGTGTATTTTTACTTTCATGACATCAAGCTTATGTTTATTCCCTGTGCTACAGAAGCCCTTGAAGATTTTACTAGTTCTTTGCATTTGCTTTGCCACATTTACTCTTCTGCTGGCTGTCTTAACACTTCTGAAAAGAGAGGTCAAAGCAAAACTGAAGAAAAAATAATTGTCACTGAAGTAACTTTTTCTTTGCTTTACAGAATGTTTCAGAACAGGTACAATCTAAGGTTTGAAGGGGGTTTTTGTTAATTTTTCATACGTAAACTGTATAGACTGTTGGGGGATGACTGACTGCCTTTCTAAGGCTTTAAAGATCACATGAGTATAGAATCTATCAAGAAACATGGAGAAAAAAGTGTGCCTAGTTTGAACTGTTGAAAAATGACAGATGAACAAGGATATTATTTATTTACCCTATCTATTTATTTATTTATTTTACATGAGTCTTCTCTTACCAGGGTGTTGAGAGGAAGAGTCAGAAAGGATATGTGTTTACTGTGGATTTAGTGAGATGCTTAAACTGCTAGCTTTATAGCATTTCCTAGTGAACCACAGACTGACCAGAGAGCACACTCTTATTTAACAATTGCAAATATTTTCTATGTTATTTTGTGTCATCATGCTTCCCCTTCCCTTGCTGGTACATGTAGAACCAGCCTTATGTGAATCACCCCTTAGACAACACGAGCCCAGTTGATGTGGCAACAGAAGGGTGTGTTCTAAACCTTGGCATCCTTAGCAGAGACGCTGAGAGGTTCCTCCAGCACTACAGGTTCTAATATTGGCTTCTGACTTTATCACTGTGAACCAGAGCCAGATAATTCTACAGTCAACTAACACACTCCACAATCACCTTCTATATGGATATTAGCTCCATTTTAGATCTTTACTGGTCATTTCTTCATGGTACCTGCTGAAAGTTTTGCAATTCTTTCTTTTTGAAAGTGCAAGGTGTCACATTCTGATTTTAGAAAAAGAGAGTACACTCTGTATGAGGGAATATGGGAATAGCTCAGTCCCAAACTCTCAATAGGGAAAGACCAATAAACATACTAAAGCATTATTTTAAAGTATTTTTCTGTACACTTTTGTCTCTACATAACAACGTGTGGTGTCAGTTAATTATATTCATCATTTTACTTGCTTAATAACCTCCATGAACACAAGTAAATGCTACTGAGACATAGCTATTGATTAATTTTCATAGACTTTTTCAGTAGGAGCCTTTGGGGCAGAGGGGACAAGGAGAGAGGGAATGGGGCCAGTAAACAGAATCCCTCCTGAACAATTTGCTGTGATACCAAACCAATGTTTATTGTTATCAGAGGCAGCTGTCTGCCCTTTCTTCACGCTTCTATTTGTGGATTTTCGTTGGCTATAAATGGAAACATGCGCTGACCAGAAATCACTACAGCGCTGCCTGATACTTTTCCCTCCTGACTCCAAAAGTACAGGGATGTCTAACATGTAGTCAGGTTGAATCACTTCTGCTCAGGATATTAGGTGGGCTTTACTCCCCTGGGAAATGGAGTTAGGAAAACATGAAAGCAAAGTCGCAGGAAGAGCAGCTTTAGAGGAAAAGCAAACGGTAAGATATATTGACAAATGCTGATATTTTAAATTTTTTAATTGTAAGAAGGAAAAGGAAATAATATGTTGTTCTTTATAGGAGTATTTCCTGGCTTCCTTTGACCTTGAAGATTAAAAATTCATTCATGTATGCTAAATTAATTATGACAGTACAGTTCTGTGGAAATTATGGAAATTTGTAAATGCATTTTGTGTGCATGTGAAATGCAAAAACTGAAATCCAGTTAAATACTGATTTGTTATCATAAACCACACTGGTAGCTAATAGTCTGTGTTTTTCTTGGATTTTTCTTGAGGGACCTTTGCACATTACTTTCCATAACTTTAAATCAGTAAATGACAGAAGAAATGTTTGTGTCTGTAGTGAATCTGGAAATTATTGAAAAGAGGTGTGGCCAAAACAAATTATTAAGAGAAAGTGAAAACAGTCAAAACACAGTTTATTCCTAATTAATTTAGACTTGCAATGCAATTTGTAATTTGCCTTGCATTAACAAGATTATTTTTTTGGTATCACAAAAAGAGCAGTTTACTCTTGGCTTTTGGCCATCACTCTTGCTAAGAAACAAATTAACACTGAATTTTTTAGCACTTACTTTAAATAGTGATGGTGTTGTATAGATTTTGTTTCACAGTGGGCCAATATTTACTCCTGTTTAATCACAACATTTGCCTCAGCCAGCCTCAGTTAAGCAGTCTGGGCAAGCTTATGAATGTTAGTTAAAAAATTTGAATACAACTTCAGCAAGGCAAGGGGCATTAGGTAGGAAATAGGGAAAGGGCTGAAGCTGAAAGTGATGACCTGGCCATAAAATATCTTCTTTTTTTATCTAAAGAGTAATATCTGAAAGAGCATTGCTAAAGCTGCAGCATGAGGTTCAAATAGGACTATTATTTATTGTTTTGCTTCTTCATTTTCTCATGAATGAATGAATTCTTTAGACAGTGACGTTATGTTCAATTTGTGGTTGATATATAAAATATAAAGAAAACTCTTCCAAATTAAAAGCAAATGCAAAATCCACTTAAGCTTCAGGAAAGTTTTCAAGGGAAACCTATGAAATTTTGTTCTAGCTCATGCATAGAGAAAGTTTATAGCAGTGTAATCAGCCAGTATGAGTATCTCATTGCAGATAGCATCCTCATGCAAAAAAAACTGAGCAGGCAACCTTAAGTAAGGTTTTTCCAAAATGCAGAGTGTTTCATTTGGAGCCATTATGGTCTGCTGATGACTTTCTCTGGGTAAATCATTTACTAATTTTAAGAATAGCAAACTGGAGCAAACATGGACCCCACTACTGGGAACCACATTAACGCCTGTGTCAGGTCACATACTGTTCAGTAGTTTCAAAACTAAATACTCCCAACACGTTGAGATGAGAGAGTCTCTGTTAGCAGTGACAGGTCACATTCCTGTGGGTGCCCAGTGAGGGGATGGAGGAGGCCCTGGCTCAGTGTGTTTCATACCACTGTTGGCAGTGGAGGAATGCTTTGGTCCTGTGCCAGTCCTCCTGCCCCTTTCCCTGTCCCCTTCCATTTGAGCCTTAATCTCCTATCTGTTCCACCTCTCTCTGTCTTTGCCTGTTTAGTCTTAATGCCTTTCCTTCTGTTTGCTAGATTGGTTTCTGTTTACCCCTACATTTTCTTCCTAGTTTTGTATTTCCTGGGCTTTTATTGATTCTGCCCTTTTCCCTTTGTCACATGTGGGTCAGGTCAACTGACTGCATGAGAGCAGTGTCAATTTGTAGTACAGATACTCTTTGTACATGTTATTGTTGATGTCTGTTCACATATTTAACTTCAACAGAGCAAATACATGAACTATTTCATATTCCTTCTTCCACATCCTATGCTGCCTTTTTGTGCTTCTGCTCGGTTACAGACTCCCTGTTTAGCCACTCAAGTGTCCTGATAAGTCGGCTGGTATTCCTGAATCATGGACTGTCTTGCATGTGTAAGAGGTTGTTTTCAAGAATGTGGTGACTTTCCCAAACTCCTCCTGTTTTCAAGCTGCCTTCCATGGTATCCCACTTAACAGCTCCTGGATAAGCTGAAGTCAGCTTTCCTGAAGCCCAGGGTGTGCTATTTGTCTTCCTCAGTTCCTCACAAGATCTTCAGCCTCACCATTTCACACTCACTACAACCAAGCCTGCCACTGAGTATAGCATCCACAGCCACTTCTTACTTGTTTCTGAATAACAGATTCAGCTGTGCATGACCCTGGTTGCCCATCTGATGCCTGAATCAATGAGTGATCCTTGACACGCTGCAAAAATTGTCTGGATTGCTTGTGCTCTGCCATTTTGTTCTCTACAAGTGCCACGGAAGCCAAAGTCTCATGTGAAAAACCCCAGTGTGTGCAATACAGATACTTCTTGAGTTGTTTAAAGAAGTTATTGTGAGGAGCACGGCCCACTTCCTCACCCCATCCATGCTGTTTGTAGCCCAGTCCCATTGTGATGTCACCCTCACTGACCTCTCCTCTGATCCTCACCCACAAGTGCTCACCCAGCCCTGTTGTTCAACCTGTACAAAAGTTCTCCACATTTGAGCTGATGCTTCACACAGAGATTCTGTCTTACTTATTTTCCCCGTGTTTCTGAAAAGACAGTGTCCCTTGCAGCACTACACCCATGTGAGCTATCCCACAGCATGTCAGTTATTTCTATAATGTCATAGTCTATGACCTATATATATATATTTGTGTGTGTAAGACAAATCTTGGATTTGTCTGCCTTGTTACAAATATTTCTAGCTATTTTCAAAATAGCAAAGTCTATGTCATCCTGAAAATATTCTGATTACAGTATGTCAATTAAATAGAGACCAGGTGATGCTCAGAGTTGAATACCCATAGAAGACAACCTCACAGAAAACTTTATGAAGTGGTATTGTACCTTTACATTTACCGCTTACTGAGGATGAGATAAATAATACAAAATTCTCTACCACTTCAGGCTATTTCACTTAATATATGTGAAATTTATTGCTAAAGAATTCTTGTCCTTGCTTCCTGGAGCAAAACTCCTCAGTGGCCAGAATCCTGAAGAGTCTTTGTGTTGGGCTGACTGTGGAAATGGAAGATAATGGAGGGGCCCCTTTTGTGATGGGAAAATAGAATGACTCACTATAAAATAGATTGGACTAAGCAGATGGACTCAATTTTCCTTTTCATAGTCTTGATCGCTCAGAAGGACAGAGTAATTCTAGAGTTTCCCTATTGAAATGATGGCTTAGCTCAAAATAGTCTGTTTTCATTCTCAAGTCCTCCTCCTTAGTGCATATTGCCTCTGTTATTTGAATTTATTTTAATTTCACACTTGTCTGTTTCCCGTTTGATCTATTCTCTCACCACAAGAAAACCCACCCAAAGTATGCATTTAAAACAATATTTACATTGGCACGTTTAGCAGGGAACGTTCAATCTTTGTACTTCGGTTTGTATTATGTATTTTTTTTACAGTCCTATACAGAAAATAAATTCAACGAAATGAGTATATGAATCAAAAAGAACACCATGCATTCCTTGAAATGAAATTAAGGTTAGCTTTTGGATAAGAGGACTGCAGAGCTTAATTTTTCACAGTGTGTGGAAGCGGCTCATGCAGAGCAGGGCCATATGGATTAAGCCCACCCAAGTAAAACAACAATTAAACTTTGTACACTGGTAGCAACATAAATAATCCTGTTAGTATCCAGTCTTCTCTATGGGAAGTGTGGGAAGTGTAGACTCCTTGAAGGAGGTAGTCTGTTTCCTGAAGTTGGCCACCTAAGGGAGCCCAAACAGAATAGAGGATGGTGACTGATGAGGTGATGACTGTTGAGTCTCTCAAAGTCAGGGTGGCCCTTCAGAGAGTCCTTGGCAAATTAGAGGGCTGGGCAATCACCAACCATCTGAAGTTCATCAAGAGAAAGTGCTGGATTCTTCACCTGGGATGGGGCAACCCAGGGTTGGAGAGTGAGATACTCTAAGGCAATGCCACAGAAAGGGACCTGGGGGTCCTTGTTGATGTCAAGTTGAATCTGAGCCCTGGAAGCCAAGAGGGCCAGCCCTGTCCTGGGGGGCATCAGGCACAGCATCGCCTGCCAGGTGAGGAAGGGGATTGTCCTGCTCTGCTCTGCACTGGGGCGACCTGACCTTGAATATTGTGTGCAGTTTTGGGCACCACAATATAAGAAAGATATTAAGGTCATAGAGAGTGTCCAAAGGTGGGCAGTGGAGATGGTGAAGGGCCTTGAGGGGAAGCTGCATGAGGAGCAGCTGAGAGCATTTGGTCTGTTCAATCTGGAGAAGAGGAAACTGAAGGGAGACCTCACTGTAGTTACAACTTCCCTGTGAGGGGAAGAGGAGGGGCAGGCACTGATCTTTTCTCTGGGGTGACCTGTGACAGGACTTGAGGAAATGGCATGAAGTTGTGTCAGGGGAAGTTTAAACTGGGTGTTAGGAAAAGGTTCTTCCCCCAAGGGTGGTTGGGCACTGGAACAGACTCCCCAGGGAAGTGGTCAGAGCCTCAAGTCTGCCAGAGTTCAAGAAGTATTTGCATGATACTATCAGGCACATGGTGTGACTTTTGGGGGTGGTCCTGTACAGGACTAAGGGTCAGATTCACTATTCCTTGTGGGTCCCTTTCAACTCAGCATATTTTATGATTCAGTGATTCTTGACTGGTCCTGCTTGCAGGTATTGTTGTTGATTTAAGGACATGTAAACCAGGTGAGAAGTGAGTATGAAATGGGACGGGTTGTTTGAAGAGCAGAAAATAAGAAAAAAGGTGCGTGTAGGCTGATGGGAGTGGGCATGGAAGAACGCACTGGGTACAGTCATACCCCCACAGTGACCCTTCTACCGGGTCACCCTTGCTTTTGTGCTGGTGAGGACTGCTGTCAGAGAGGTAGAGATGGCAGCTCACCGTCTGGGCTCAGTCTGTCGCTTCTTTGCCAGGAGCAGGACCCTGTGGCCAGTGCTCTGTGATGCTATCTCTGGGCATGCACCAGGCTCTCAGAGCAGCTACTGCCTGACAGCACTGTGGTGCTCAGCATGGGCAGCTGCATGATCGGGGGTAGCTGCAGCACCATCTGAAGAGGTGTGGTGAAACCTCTCTGTGATGCAGAAGAGAAGGAAGGAGAGCCGAGGGAAGAGCGAGTGTTTCTTTGTGCAGAGTTAAATGCCTGGACAACAGGATCATCTTTGACAACAGAAATGTCTAGGGTTGAGTAACAACAGAATAGCTGCTTCTGCCCATGGCTTTGGAGAGGAACTGTACTTATGCCTGTGTGACACACCAACCTGTGAGCCTCTGAACCTGGTGTCCTCAAGAAAGTGCCCTTCCAGATTTGTTGCAGTGGGTGGGGGAAGCGAGCCTGGAAACGTTGAGGTGAAATGGATATGATTGATGCTCCAGGGAAGCAACTTGGATTGGAGCCTGTGAGAGGGGCAGGTCTGTAGTTCCTTGTGCATCAGGTATCTGTCATCCATGCAGGGCTGAGTCTGCCTGCTCGTACGTGTCTGGCCAGGACAGCGGAGTAAGATTATAAAACAGCATGCTGAGGTCACCCAGACATCTTTCTGTTTGGAGAGAGAAGGGAATAATTACTGCATGTGAGGATGGCAGGAATTCAGAGAAGGTGAAACACAGTGATACTGCCCAGAGTGCAGAATGTAGAGGTGCTTCAGCAGGTTAGGCACTGTGAGAAAGCTGGTGGCACGTACATGGAGGACTGCCCGATACAAACTCCTCCTCCTCTCTACTTGTTCTCTCCCTTAGCAAAGGACAGGCTGATCGCTGCTAGGTTGTCAATTTACATTCACATGAGAGGGGAAGGGTAAAAGGTGAAGCAAGTTAGGTTGTTTGTTTGTTTGTTTGGTTTTGGTTGTTTGTTTTTGTTGTTGTTTTGTTTGTTGTTGTTGTTGTTGTTGTTTAAGTCCTCTTTCTTCACTGGTTTATTTTATACCTCGACTTTTCTACTACTCCCTTCTATAAGAACAGACATACCCACCAAAGAAACTCCTAAAAATAAGTCTGAATCCTTTCCTCAGTTTGGTAATTCAGTGCTGAAGTGTATCGTGCTCATCTATCTCATGGCACAGGAAGCTAAATAACTGCATATGCTATAGAATCAGTGAGGGTTTTATACTTGTATTTAAATTATTTAAGTGATTCCTGTTTATCTGAGAGGAAAGCTTCAGTTCTTGCTCTGGAGCTTGTATGTGACCTCCTCAGAGAGCTTTTGTCATGCAGCTGAGTTCAGCTGAGTTGACACACTTAAGGTATTTTGTACCAAATTACAGTAGCCTTGGCTAAAAACGTTGCTAACGAGACACTTTCAAATATCCCTGAGCTTTGCAGAGCAAGACTGAGGCTCCCTATTAGCTATAGCAAGAAACTGATAAGAACCTAGCATGGAGGCAATTTCTTCTTGCTGCACAGGTATATGAAAATGGCCAAGACAGCACTCAAGCTAGAAGATCAGCATTTCCTCTTGCATACCTAAAGTTGCATTCCTGCCTAGCTGTGTGGAGGCATGGATTCCTTCAGCAAGTGGTCACCAAGGAGGAAGGAATAAACTTGGAGGCTGCACGTAGCAGCATATTTTTAGCACAGTTGATGTGACATTAAACAGTACCAGAGCAAGTGGGTAGCACTGAATTCTGGTCTACCCTTCTTTCTAATCCTGTCATGTAATACAAATGCAATAAAGCAAGAGCTACCTTTTCTGTAATCTAAAGGTAATCTTACAGAGACACTGTCAAATCAATTGCAGCAGGGTCTGGTCGATCAGTGGGAAAAGAGCTGTCTTAGAGAGATGTCTGTGCGTTTTTGGCTGGAGGTTATGTGAAATATTACCATCCAATCTCATGCAGGGATTCAGAAGAGGAGGGCAGCAGATTCCTGTAAAGTCTTTTCATGAAAAGTAATTGCATATTTTAATGTTTTCGAGTGAGGAAAGAGCCCCTGTTATAGCTGGATCAGTTGCTACCACAGACTCATGCAGATCAATTCAGGTGATTAAATTCTAGGAGGGGCAGCAAGGAAAAGAGTATTGGTATGGAGAGACAGCCCCTGCTAATGAATTAAAGCAGTTGTGGGAAATATTTCTAGGCACTGGAACTCCTTTGAATTCAGTTAAATCGAAAGATTGTTCTGTGGTATGGTATTGGTTTGATACTTGTATAACTTGAGAGTTAGAATGAGTGAGAGACCATATCCAGAACTGTTTGGCTATAGAGACCATTATTGAGAAAAATCTTACTTTTTTCAAAAGATATTCCTCAGGAATATGTGAGCGAGTTATCAGTGATACTTGTGACGATGTTCACTGTGCATTGCTGTTGCTAATGCTTAAATTCCAGATGAACAGTAGGAAAAACTCCTTCATTAGAAGTATAGGACAGCCCTGAAACCACAAGGCAATTTGTGGACTATCCACTCCGGGAAATTTTCAGGACTTAACCATATGAAGCCAGGGCTGACTTGACCTTGCTTTGGCAGTATTCTTACTTGGATCCATATGCTGTAGTGGATGACCTCTGGAGGTCCCATCCAAACAACATTTCTTTCATTTAATTTTGAAGCTGTACTATAACATTTGTCATGAAACGTGATAATAGCTTTTTCCATCTGCAAATCCCCTTTAACACATTTAATATGGATACACAATGAGACTGTGCTTATAATTAGGATGTCTTCATTCCAACATTTTAAACCTCATGCTTTCAATTCATTATTCTTTGAATTCTGATAGCAATCCATAATACAGTGGTGGAATTAAATCTGCTGCTTTTATAAGAATTCCTGGAAATAGACCATGTTGTGGTTTAACCCAAGACAGCAACTAAGTACCACACAGTCACAACCCCACCATTCCCTTCCCCACCGCCTGCCACTGGGCAGGAGAATTGGAGAAAAATGTAAAACATGTGGGTTGAGAAAGAACAGTTTAATAATGCAAACAAAATAAAATCATAATAGTAATTATAATTATAAAACCATAATAATACTTAAAATATTAAAATAATATTAATAATAATAAAAAGGAGAAAGATAGAGGAATAAAACCTAATAAAGACACATCATGCACAATTGCTCATCATCTGCTAACCAGTGCTGAGCCTGTTCCTGAACAGTGATCAACTCCTCCCAGTTTACATATTGAGCATGACTTTCTGTGGTAGGGCATGTTCCACTCACCAGTTCAGATCAGCTCTCCTGGCTGTTCTCACTCCTAGCTTCTTGTGCACCTGCTCACTGGCAGAGGATGAGAGCCTGAAAAGCTCTTAATTTAGAGTAGGCACTACTTAGGAACAACTAAAACATCAGAAGAACCATGTTCCAGCTGAAACCAGAATAAGCTACCTGACAATGAATAGAATAAAAATAGAGAAGTGATTAATAAAAAGGATAAAGAAGGATGTTAACTGAGCTAGACTTTGAGAACAACATGCATGTGGCATTACACCCTTAAGGTGAAGAGACCACCCAAGACTTCTGGATGCCTGTAATCAGAGAGGAGAAACAAGGGTCCACAAAAACTTACAGTAAATTACACACATGACATGGAAACTGGTATGTTAGTTCCTTATAGCATAAACACACTGCAGTGGATTTGGACTAAGAAGCAGGGTGAAAGAGGAGAGGGAGAAATTGAAGAAAAGGAAAGATGAAGAAAAAAAAGGAAAGGTCAACAATGCTGGCTCCAGAATCAATCCAACTGATGGGAGCTCCAGGGTCCCAGGGCTCATGTGCATCTGGGCTTTGTGGGGGTACATCTTTATAGATACTTTTCCCCCATCCTGGAACTAAGTTTCTTGCTTTCTATGCCAATTAGTTATCATATACAATTTGCTGTTCTAGACTTTCTGGAGATGGCTTGGAGGGCTTTGGGCTTCTGTGATGGTCTTGATCTTGCTACTGGGTCAGCGTTTGGTCAGCAGTCCATGCCTAGTTCTAGACCTTATTCCTGGACTTGTGCTGTACTGTGTTATGCTTATCTCCAGAAGGCAAAACAAGGATGTTTATCCCAGAAAAATATTGCCCTACTTCAGTATGGGCTCCCTTCTCCAATCACATCCTGTTATTTCTCACAGTGTGTTCTTGCCAGCAATCTTTAATTGTCTCCGTAGCTATCTGGATACTGGTGTTTGAGACTTACACATTATCCCCTTATCTTCTAGGCTTCTACAGTGCTTCTGTGTCAGCTTTGTGTGGACTGTGAAACACATAACATTGCAGTTTGTTTAGCCCGTGTTGCCTTCCCTGGACACACCATTAGATTCTTTTTAAAGGCTGGTAATTAATCGTTGCTTCTCAAACTAGATTTCCTAAATACAGTTTAGGTATTGAGTGTGAAAACCTTAAGTACTAACTTATCCAGAAAAAAAAAAGTCTTACAAATTAAATGGTTGACATATCAGGGTGTCTGGTTTTCTGCTTGTTGGTCTTTCACTCTCTTTTCATAAAACATATGGTCATGCAATGTACTGTTGATTATTAAAGGAACTCTAATGCATCAGGTCTCTCTCAAGTGATGTCTGGTTATTTTCTTCTCTCATTGAGGAAAAGATTCCATTCGTTGAGGAGAAGGGGCAGTAGGATAGCTTATATTTCATTTTTAAATATATAGTTTGCTGCACTGATGTTAGCAAAGGCAGGTTGAAGAAACACAACCTACTTGCAGAATGAGTCTGTGCTGCAGACAAAAGATGTCACTGGTGAGTACCTGCCACTTCCTAACAGGACAGAAAATGGAGCTATGCCTGGTGGTCCTGAATTTTTAGAACCATTCAAAACTTTTGCTTTCTGTTGCTTCTCCTTCAGAGGTGAGTAGAAACCTAATCATACAAGTAAGTTCTGTGTATCAAGGCAACAGAGCTGCAGTTCTTGATAGAACATGATGGTCGTGCAGGAAGCTTTTCTGCATTCAATACTTCAGTTTTTAGAGTCAACTGGTAGCTTTTTCCAAAGGACTGATTGTGACTTGTTGTACATACTGCAAAATACTTTCTGATAGCATTTTTACTGTATTAATACTTTCCTGGTAATGAAGACCCGTTCTTGAAGAAAAGGGACAAAAACAGTTTTGGTGAGCATAGGTGAAAAATTAATGTTGCTCAATAGATTTTAGTTTGTTCAGGATTTTGAAAAGGGGAATGTAACAGGTTGAAGCTTTTCATATTTTAAATTGTACACAAATTAATGTGTGCAGAAACCCCAAAAGCATTTTCACATTTTTTTTTTTATGAGACAGAAATTGAATAATTGCCATTCTGTCCTTGCTGTTTCATGTACCTTATCTTGATTTTGAAGAACATTTGGAAATCAAACTTGGGAAAATTAGTGTTTTTTAAATATTATGTTTTTAAATTACATGAAATGAATCAATTCTATTCACACTTTAACCATTTAAAACTGAAGATTCAGGGAAGAGCCATCAGATTTTTTCCCCTGTTGAATAGCTTTTAAATTGTTTTCATAGAAATTCCATGCATCTTGTAAAAAGCTGGTGACAGCACATTTATCACCATTTTACTGCTTCTTACAAATACAGCTGTTGCTGATGATTTACTATAACAAGAATGTTAGAGAAAATCATTAGATTTTTCAGCCTCAACAAGAGCTAAGTAGTTTAATATTCTTCTTTAGTAAACACACCTTGAAATACATCCAGATCAAAACAAAAACATCAGCTGAGCTAAGTGATAATCAGACAGTAGCAAAGCTCCTGAGCTGAAACTCAAATTTCCATCTGAGACAACAA